>CAUYPK010011057.1:0-40962 GCA_963574355.1 Loris lydekkerianus
ATACAGGTGCCTGCCACAATGCCTGGCTATTTTTTGGTTCCAGCCATCATTGTTGTTTGGTGGGCCCGGGTTGGATTCGAACCCGCCAGCTCAGGTGTATGTGGCTGGTGCCTTAGCCACTTGAGCCACAGGCGCCGAGCCTGCTGCTATTATTATTATTATTATTTGATAGTGATACTTTTCTGGGTCCCTATCTGCTTGTATTGAAGCTCTTCCCAGGATGGGAGAATGAACACAGTCTTGGCTGAAGCTAAGTTTTATAAAATGGGCAGGAGTAGCTTTTTTATGTATTGGCTGTGCAGCCCCAGGATGAATGACTTAATCTCTTCAAAACTCAGTTTTCCTATCTTTAAAGTGGGGATAACTAACCTCTTATTATGAATATTAAATAGAAAAGGCATGTGAAAGGCTTGACCCCTTAACACGTGTTTGTGGAATGAATGGCAGAGGGAAATACTTCAAGGCCTGATTTTTTAGGATATGTGGACCTGAATCACTGTGGTCCTAGAGGATTCTTAGGCCTCTTCCTCTTCATTGAAGGGCGTGTAGGGTCAGAGCTCCCCGTAAAATTTCCTGTTGGTCCTGCCAAGCTGTGTGACAGTGTCTGAAGCTGAGATGAATGAGGGGGCTATGGACCCAGATGATATGACATTGTCCCTCCCTTAAGTTCATACAAGGCATCCCTGTCAGCCAGTGGGGATGGTGGGTACGTGCTTTGGGTGGACACTGGGAGAGTCAGAAAGCCTGGGCTCTGGGTACACCTCTGCCAATATCCACTTGTGTAACTCCCATTAATTTATGCAATATGTATCTAATGTCTGCCATTCTAGGCTCTGTGCCAGTGAGGACACAAGCAGTGGTAGCACTATGGGCTGATGGGGGATAGGCTTTAACCACTCAGAATGGCCTTGAGCATCCCACCCCTAAGCCACCTCAGGCTGATGGCGTGACAGCTTAATTTGTAGAAGGAAAAAACTAAGTAAAGGCTATAATTTACAGTTGGGATAATTGGCCAACTGTTAGGAAAGGGAAAAAATCCTAACATACAATCTATATAAAAATAGTGTGCTTGCTACGCAAACTCAGCTTCAAGATGCAGTTCCAGCTGCCATGGGCCCACCTCGCCTTTCTAACCAAGCAGCTGACCCTCAACTTTTCCTGAATAGGAATTCTGGAGCTTCCCTAAGACATAGAGGCTGAGTGAAACAGATTGGTGTCCTCTTTTGTGAGTTCAGTCTTGCTGCTGGGGAGGAGTCAACAACAAGGTGCTGGTAACCCAATAAGATGGGGATGTTACCATCTTTTTGGGTTACCTAGGGGAAGCTCAGATAACCTAGGGGTTACCAGAGGGGGACCAGCCTGAGCAAGAGCAACAACCCCTATCTCTACTAAAAATACAAAAATTAGCTGAGTGTCATGGCGGGTACCTGTAGTCCCAGCTACATGACAAGCTCAGGCAGGAGGATCTCTTGAGCCCAGGAGTTTGAGATTACTGTGAACTAGGCTGATGTCACAGCCATGACATTCTAGCCCAGGCAACAGAGTAAGACTCCGTCTCAAAAATAAATAAATAAATACATAAATAAATAAATAAATAATAGAATTTCAGACAGGAGGAATGACATGAGCCCAGAAACTGTTGAGAACTTGGCTAGTTTGGGGAAATGAAGCTGAAACTCCTTTGGCCTGGCTGGGTGAGTTGGCTTCCTGGAATTGCAGCTTCCTTTTGGAGTTGGCCTCAGAGACCTCCTAGGGCCTGCTTTCCACCTCCCAGCGGCAGACCAGTGCTGGCAGCATTGTTTCCTCTGGAAGCCTCTTCCATACAGAAACTGGCTCCTCTCGGAGAGTAGTTCAGTAAGATGGGGACCCAGAAATCTGTAGGACTCTACAAGACCTTTGAGGCCCTGATGTGCACGCACATCTGGCAACCTTACATTGAAGGCTTCAGAAAGTGGAGGCCCGGAGAGGGTAGGGGCATGCCTGAAGCACACGAGAGACTGGGCTCTTAGCCATCTGGGCTGAGAGGTTTCTTCACTAAAGTAACCCTTGCCTATAGGTCCTTTCACACCTTCTTTCTTCCTTTGGGGCTTTGATGGAGTACCGAGCCCTGGCAGCTCTGCCCAGGTGGGGGCGCAGCATCCCTGAGCAGATCCCAGACTGGCAGGCGGGGCCTGATGGGGTTAGGAGAGGTGGGGAGAAGGAGGACTGGAGGCGGCTGAAGGACTGAATGGAGGGAGGGGCTAAAGATGTGGGCTTCCTCATATGACCCCTTCATTCAGGCCACCAGAGTGGTGGTGGGCAACAGAAGCCAAGTTTCTAATTAAGCCCAGCCCCTGTAGCTCCTGTCTCCCCATTAGCACCCCATGGTGTCCCCAAGGCATTTGAAGCTGCCACTCTGTTGAGGAGGCCGGGATGGCCGCCAGGGCCTGCCAAGCTCGATGAGCTTCAGCCTTTGAGGGGCACAAAGCCAACTCCAACTTCCCTCTCCTGCATGTGGCAGTCTTTGGGTCCTCTGGTCTCCTCAAAGCCCAGGGAGGCCTCCTGCCCACCAGGTCAACCTCTAGGGCTCTGTGTGAAATTCAGGCTCTTCCCTATAGGCTCTTGTCCCCAGCACTACTTCCTGACCCTGAAGTGCCAGGTTGGGGGGGAGGGAGCAGAGTCTAGTGTGAATAGCAGCCCCCAGACTCAGAAATGTGCTGGTAGAATCCAGCACCTACCTAGGAGTCTGCAGCAAACAGCTATTACCATTTTAGGTTAAGGCAGCTCTGGTTTGTTAACCCTTATGGCACTCGGGCTCCTGGAAGCCAAGTCGTTCTTTTCCTTCTTTCCTTCCTCCTCCAGACACCACCCCCCAGTTCCTGGCAGAGTGAGCAACTCAGACTTCCCACACCTGGCCCCCTTTTCTCACCACACTCTCAAGTGGAGCTCAGAGAGGTGGAGCAGAAGGTCCAAGGTCACACAGCCAAGAAAGCAGCTTCCTCCCCTGGAGACCCAACCTCACCCCAGTAGCACCAGCTTCCACCTTCACAATCTCCCCAGGCCACATTCACACATGCAGAGTTTAATTAACTTTATTGATATTCAGAAATTAGGAGAATGACTAAAGGTAATTGCTCATTAAAAATCATTAAACTGACACAGTAGGCACAGGCACGCACAGCCCCTCTCACACCCCCTTCCCCCCCCACCACCACAGCAGGATCCCAGAGCAGGAATCACCCACAGGAGAGGAGAACACCCAGAGGCCTACAGAGCCCTTCATACCTGAGGCCAATTGCACCCTGAAGGCTGCAGGAGGAACTAGGGGCCCCATCCTAGGAGTTGGGCTTCAGCCGGGTGCAGTCTTGCCCTACCTCTGCAGCCTCCACCCTACCTCTGCAGCTTCCACCCTGCCTCTGTAGCCTCCACCTACCCAGCCTCCTATGGCTCCTGAGCTGCGCCTGGCTGCGTCCTGCGGCCTATATCCCACCTATGAGCAAAGCTCTGAGGGCCTTGTTTTGAGGCTACAAGTCAGGGAGGCTAAGGGACACACAACTCTGGCTGAAAGGTTCACAGCCTGAAGTCTGTTCCTTGAGGCTCACTTTTATACAGTCAAGCTGCTCAAGAGCTGTGAGGTGCCGAATGCACTGCTCCAGGATGGGACCACTCAGCATCCCAAAGACTGGGACCTGCAATCCTGCTGAGAAGGGCGGGGCTTCCAGGCAGCCCAGCTCCCACAGCCCGGCCCTCTTACCATCAGCTTTGGCACTTAGGGGCTGCTTTCTCCTCTCCCTTGGGAAGTGAAAATAAAGGCCTTCCTCAATAATCAGACCCCTACCCTCATACCTCTTGGGCAGGTGGCCCCACAGGCATTGGCAATCCTGGCGGATCTGGAAGGGACACTGGCCAGGGACATCCAGACTCACAGCATTAGAATAAGCAGATTCTTTCCAACACTCATACACTCCCAGTGGAGCTCGTTGGCCTCCCAGCCACACCAGCCTTCCTCCTGGATACCCGCGGTCTCGTTCCAGCCCCATAGGGAGCTCTGTAGCTGAGGCTGCCTCTGCACACTAGTGACCTCACACACTCTTCACACCCATTTACTGCTGAGCTCTCACCCAAACATGCAGACTTCCTGAAGTGGAGACACACCGGGACCTGCTACTCCAGACATGTAGGGGCCTGATTACACTCATACTCAGACCCACACACCCACACAGGAGGCCACAGACTAAGTGCCAGGGGATAAACACAGGCCCTGAGCCCTGGGGAGCTGTCCAGTATGGGATACCAGACCAAGATGGACCTGCTTTCTCCTCTCCCAGCCCCCAAGGTGAACACATGGTTCAGAGTTCCTCGTGCTGCCAGAGGACCAGCAACAGGCAACCAAATGGCAGGGTGAGAACACTGGGCTGTGTGTGAGCGAGCTAGAGACTTAGAGGGGGGCTTTTGCATCCCTGGGGCTGTAGAAGAAAACTGACATCCAGGGGGCCAGCCTGACTCTTGGTGGTTCCGCCCTGACCTCTTTCCAGATTTGGAACCATGGAGGTTAGAAACTCCCACCTTCTTCCCTCTCCACATCAGGCACTGTGAACCATATGGCAAAGGAGGGTGGTTCCCATGACCCCACCAGCCGACTAGCTGCAGCAGGAGTAGGACCTGGGCAGTAGCAGCATCAATGAAAGGTTTGAGCTGGGACAGCAGGTCCAGATGAAACTCAGAAACCTTCCTTCTTTGAGATACAAAACCCTCACCGTCTCTCCAACGCTCTCTTGCAGCCCACTGCATGGCCAAGCTCCCCCCAACCTTAGAGCGATGAAGTTGAGGACAAAACTTCCAGAGGAGAGGCTGACGGCACAGTGGGGGGACTGGTCCTCCGTGCTGCTTGTGAGGTGGACAGGGTCTAGGCAGGACAGCAGGCCCGAAGGAGACAGAGATTCAGCCATGAGGAGTGGTGTGTGTGTGCGTGCAAGGAAAGGACTTCCGGGAGGACAGCATGTCTATCCCAGGACCACAGCTGCTGCAGCCCAGGGCAGAGAGAGGAGCCGGATAAAGGGCCGGGATCTCCGCTCGTTTCTCCCCAGAATTGTACTCTAGGTTCCGGTTCTGGTATGACAGTGCCAAAACGGAGGGAGGTGAGCAATGTCCCAACCCCGGGTCTAGCCATAATCTGGCCCCGTCCCTCCGCAGTGAGGACGCGAGAGGCCCCGGAGTCGGCGGCAAAGTCGAACGAAGTTTGGCGGGCGGCAGGCGAGGCGGAACCGCGGGCTGCCAGGCAGACCGTCCCGACTCGCCGCCCTGCGCCACTCCGCACGCGCCCCGGCGCCCCTAGACGCCTGGAGTGTGGCGAGGTAGCGCGCGGGTGAGCGCGTGTGTGCGGGGAGGGGGTGGCGCGAAGAATTGCAGCACAGAAATCCCATTAGATCTGGGGAGATGATTAAAAGCGAGGTCTCGGCCGGGCGCGAATGGCGGGAGCCGTGGCAGCTTCCCGCCCGCGAAGCCCGCGCCCCGCCCGGCTCGGCCGGCGCCGGGGGCAGCGCAGCTGGCGGGGCGGGTGCTTGTCCTGGGCAGCTGGACGCGTGGAGCTGGGCAGTGGGTCTGCCTTTCCCACCCCAGATCCTACTCCCGCTCCTCTCCTGCCGCCGGACGCCGGGGTCCCTTACCGTGAGCCAGGAGCGCCAGCAGCGAGGGCAGGAGCAGCAGGGCTGCCGGGCGCATGGTGCTGATTGCAGCCGCGCCCGGGGCCGGGGCCGCGGCGGGAGGGCGCCGGGGTCGGCGGGGCGTGGGCGCTGGGAGGGGTGCAGAGCCGGGGTCCGGCCGGGAAGAGGTAGCGGGGCCGCTGCCGCCGCCGCCGCCGCCAGCGCCTGACAGAATCAGCACCACGGCCAGCGCCTGGCGTCGGCGCCGGGGATCGCCGCGCCGGGCGGGGGGCGGGGGCGCGGGAGGAGCGGCTTACCGTAAAGTCTCAAGCAAAGGCGCAGAAGACCCAGCGGCGGGAGCACAGGCTCCCGCGCCACCGCCAGCTCAGGAGAAGGACTGCCCTACTAATGTGGGCACATGGCCCCCGCCCTGCTGCTCTGCCCACACCCATCCAAGCCTGCTGTCTTTTCCCCCCTTAGCAGCCCGCCAAGGAGGTGGGTTCTATCCCAATTCTTCAGGAGAGAGAGCGACCCTCTCCCCACCTATCTCCACCCCATCCTGGTACCTGAGGGCGCCAAAGGGTGACCTGGGAAGACATCGAGAGAGAGGCAGCTGGTGAGGCAGCGTGCCCTTGTGGCAGCTCCGTCCTGGGCCGATAATGAAGACGGCTTTTGAATGTACAAAGGACAATAAATTATTACTTTGCGCTCAATAAATGCCAGGGCTCCAGGCAGCTGCATCAGCAGCAAACTGTGCTCACAGAAAAGCTTAATTATCCTGATATTATAGTTAAAAGGCAGTGGCACTTGTGTCCTGGGGAGACATTCTTCACTTGGCAGGAGGCAACCCAGGCCAACCTGCAGGCAGCTGAAGGTAGTGTCCTGGGTCCCCATACAGCCCTGCATCCATACAGCCCTGCATCTCCAGGACCCTGCCTCAGCCCCTCTGCAGGACCAGAGAAGCCACAGTGACAGGCAGTCAGCACAGACTCTTGGTGTTACTGCTTGTCCAGTTTCCCCGAACTGAAAAACGGGACAGGCATGAGGGAGGGTTCCCTGGGGCCATTTTAGATAGAGATCTGCAGGAGCCCCAGGAAGGAGCCAGAGAAGCTGTGCTATGGAGGGCATGGAAAAATATGCTTCCAGGGCCCTGCCTGGGCTAAAGAGCCCCAACGAGTCACAAGGGAGCAAGGGGGAAGTCACAGCTGTGTTATCTCTGGTGCTGCTCTTTAGACTCAGAGGTCCATGGGTGGGCTCACTTGGAAGAGTTTCAGTGGATACAGTGGAACATGACCTCATGGCTGATGTTATTTTCGCCTGTAAAAGAAGAAGAAGGCTGAACTCCTTTGGCCCCCTGGGAAAAGGGTGGCTTTTTGTTTAGTTCTTTTCACATGAACTTGGCTCCTCCCCAAAGTTTCCAGACCCTAGTCATTGTCTTATACCCTTCCTGACCTCATCCTGGAAGCAGGTGGCAAAATTTCTGCCCTTATGTCAAATTCGTTAGTGAGTCTTTGAATCCTTTTGACTCCCAGAGTCTTCCAGCTCTGCTCATTGGATTCTCTCCAGGTCATCTTGTTGTGGGCTCTAGGGAGCCACCTTGACTGCTGTAAAGAATCCCAGGTAGCAGGCAGGTGGCAGGTGGAATTAGCCGAGGGAGATGCTGGGATTTCTGGATAGTCATTGTGAGAAGTGGTGGAAAAAGAGGGGCAATCGCAGAAGAATGGTAGAAAAGGGGGGAGTTGATGAAAGAATCAGAAGTGAGGAGAGGTGGCCAGGAAAGAAGGTACAGATGGGAAGGAGAGGGAGAGTTGCTAACAGAGGAGGGAAACAGGCACAGGGGTAGAAGTATAGGGAACACTGGCAAATGTCATGGGCTTCCTTCTTTCCACTTGGAAAGTATTCTTGGGCTCCTCCAGTATCCTTGGGTCCTTCAGGACTAGGCAGATTGAGCAAAGGAGGGTGAGTCATGACCTAGGGATAAACTTTGCATGCCAGGATAATTCATGGGGACATGGAAGCTGGTGCCAGCACTATCTGACTCTCCTGGCAACTTGGCTCTTGTGGGCTGGGCACTACCCACGAGGAAGGGTGAGAGGAGGTATCCAGGAACTTGCCACATCTGTTTCCCTAGGTATTCAGGAGGGAGTCTGGGGGAGACTGAAAGTCCCAGAATACAGCATTCATCCCTGAGCTCAGAGAATAGGTTTATACTGCATGATGGGAATAGTAATGCATCTGTGCTGTCCCTCCCTCCTATGGTATTGCTGTGGCAATACCATAGTTCACAGCAGCCTCTATGCAATGGGTTCCTAGTTAGGTTGAGGCCACCCAGGCCAAACTGGGATGCAGCAGAGTTTTTATCAAGCACCTTCTGTCATATCCTCCAAGGGGCCTATTCTTCCCAAACCTCAGCATTGCCCACAAATGCAGGACAATAAAATTCTCAAGGGGACATTCAGCTATTTACAGAGCTTACAGGCTTATAGTACTTAATTCAAATACACATTTGAAAGTGGCATCCTGGGGGGACTCATGAGGCTCCCTTCACTCATTTCTCCTGGTCTCAGGTCCCCCACCTGAGCTTTTTAGTCCCAGGGGATCCTGGCTTCCTCTTTCTATGTAATTGCTTACTTAACTGTCTTCTCTACTAGTTGTCAACTCTGTGAAGGAACAGACCATGTCTGTGTCATTACCCACAACCTAGTCCAGTGGCCAGCACATAGTATATGCTCAATAAATATTTGTGAGTAAATGATGGGGGTGGGAAGCGTCTAAAGCCCAAGATAGGTCACTAGTGCCAAGTGCTGTGAGGTAATGAGAAGAGGGCAGTTGCTTCTTCTGGGGATGAGGCAAGGTCATTGAAGGTTTCAACAGGAGATGAACAAAACCATTTTTTTGAGATGGGGTCTCACTCCATTGCCTGGCCTGGAATGCAGTGGTGTCATCATAGCTCACTGCAACTTCAAACTCCTGGGCTCAAGTGATTCCCCTGCCTCAGCCTCCTAAGTAACTGAGACTACTGACATGTGCCACCACACTCAGATAATTTTTAAAATACATATTTTGTAGAGATAGGGTTCTGTCTATGTAGCTCAGGCTGGTCTCAAACTCCTGGTCTCAAAGGATCCTTCCACCTTGGCTCCCCAAACTGCTAAGATTACAGGTATGAGCCACTGTACCCGGCTCTGAAATTTGTTTCATGTTTCAATGGCGAGAGAGAGGGTATGCATCCAAAGTGGGGGTCCTGACTTATGTAGAGGCAAAGTGATGGGAAATGCAAGATAGTCTGGGATCAGTGAGAAGACTGGTTCTGGGGTAGCAGGGTCCTTGCGAGGAAGAAGGAGGAAGGGCTGAGTAGGCCGAGTAGGCTGAGGCCTGGCTATGAGAGGCTTTGTGGTCATCTGAGCTGAAGAATAACTTTGGTGCCTACATTGAAGAGGCTACCTTGTCACAAACATATTTGCCCCGAAACAGGGGAGTCTGGCATCGTAAAACAAAACACTCTGTTGCCCTGGATAGAGTGCTGTGGCAATACCATAGTTCACAGCAATCTCAAACTCTTAGGCTCAAGTGATCTTCTTGCCTCAGCCTCCCAAGTAGTTGGGACTACAGGTGCCTGCCACGGTGCCTGGCTAGTTTTTCTTTTTTCAGTAGAGACAGGGTCTTGCTCTAGCTCAAGCTGGTCTCGAAGTCCTGAGCTCAAGTGATCCACCTGCCTTGGCCTCCCAGACTGCTAGGATTATAGGTGTGAGCCACCATGGCAGGTCCCTGGAATCTGCAATCATTAAGGTGGGTTTTCAAGTACTATGGTGAGTGGTAGGAACTGTGGGGCTTACTGCTGACTCAGAAGGTGGGGGTGGGAGTGAGTTACAATGGCTGAATTAGGATAGAGAGCCAGAGACAAGGAAGAAGGGGCTCTCCAATCCCACAGATCCTAGCAGCCCCTGCCCATAGCAGCCCCTGCCCAGACAAAGCCAGACATCCAGCCCCCCTCCCTGGAGAAGCCAGCCTCACTTCCCCACTTCCAAACAGCCCATCAATTTGCAGAATAACAGGCACACTGGTGACTTATTTTGAAGTCTCTGCTGGGCTGACACTTGCTTTCTGAGAGAGAGGAGGAGAAAATTACTCTCCTCCAAGACATCTTTCAAATCAGAGATATATCTTCTGTGGAGCCAAAGGGGTTTTGGGGTTTTGAGAAAGGAGGGGCAGGGGATACCACCTCACTCCAGAGACTCCCAGGGACACAGAGCTGCCTGCTTACCTCAATTTGCTTCTTGGCATAGGTTCCTGGACCTTGCAGTGTGTGTTTGGAACAGTCAGAGATGCCAGGGCTCCAGCCGGGCTTCCTGGATTACCCAAAGTCAGCCCTTGGATTTAAGGGCAGGAGGAAGGCCCTGTTCTGATAAACGAAGATTCCTGGCTCCTAGGCGATTGCTCCCGCTCCAGGAGTGGGATCAGACCATCTGCAGCAAGAGCCCATGGTAGATGGAGACGGCAGCGGAAAGTGGTTTGATGTGAGCTACTTTCTATCTTCGAATGGAGGCCTCCAGCCTGCCCACCACCCCCAGCCAAGGCCTTTGATCCTCCACAGCTCCATAAATGTTTAATGCCACCGGCTGGGCAGAAATGAGGCAGGTGCTGGAACAGCGAGAGTGGGGATAGGACTTAAGATCCATGATGCTGGCTAGATCATTTTCACATAGGAGCCCTGGGATGGGTGGGAGGAGGCTCTCCCCCTCCATGCCATGGAAGAAGTCCCAGGGTTCAAGTTTGTGTCACTAATAAAGAAAACTCTTTGAAAACCACCAAGGGGCTGAAAATAAAATGAATAATCAATTGCAAAAGCCCAATCTCTGCTTCGATGAAGGAGAAAGATGGAAAGTTAAATGACAATCAAATGCAAATACAGCTCAACAAACACCACAGCAATTACCAGGCGCAGGAACCACTTGGTGCTTACAGGCAGCAGGGGTTGGCAATTTGGAAGCCTGGGCCTGTGCAGAGGTGATGGGCATGGGGCTGTTTTAATGGACAGTTAAATAGATGCAAACCCCCCTGCATCTACTTTGCATTGTGGCATCCAGAGGGAGGTTGTGCTACCTTCCTGGGCTTCCTTTATATCATTACAGAATGGAAGAGGCCCTGAGTGTCTGGGACATGAGGCCAGAGTGAGCACTTGTGCCAGGATCATTGGATTCTTCACACCAGCTGGTGCCGAAGATGCAGGGGTTGAAGTTGAAGGGAGCCCATGGAGTCCTCTGCAAAGGACTCAGCACTGGTTCCACAGTAGCCCAAAAGCCTTGGTAAGAGGGGCTTTCTCTTCTGGATTTGCATAATACTTTGCATCTCATTTGAATGTTATTAATGTGGTGTCAGGCTAGATTGGCACAGTGTAGGAGAGAGAACAGCTGGCCTTCTCCCTCCCCTCTGCACCCCAGGGCTGACTCTAAGCATAGCCTTCTGCAACTTGGGGGACATGAGGCTTCCACTTCTACTATCCCTTCAATGCTTGCTGACACTTGGAAAGTCTCTTAGTGAAGCCAGCTCCTAAAAGCCAAGGCTGCCTGGACAGTGTGGCCACCTGCAGAGTTATTCTGAAGGAAGAATAAAAGGTCCCCAAAGGTCATCCTCGCCAGATCCAGAGACACCATGGGAGGATATTGGGAGCCTTTGTCTCCCCAAGCAATCAAGGCAGTTTTGCTTGGAAAGGGTCCAATGATAATAACCAAGAGAGGGAGGGAACAAAGACAGGCGATAATCCCAGAGAAATATAGAGGACTCTAGAAATAAAATCCTCTGAACTCAATATTTTTAGTGCTTGAACTTACATAAAATACATCTGTCTAGAGACATTGGGTTTATAGTGCCGCTCTGGGCTGGGGACCTGGTGCCAGGTTGATGGCCATATGATGAGGGAGTGGGTCACTAGGTTGAGTGAGCTCCTGAGAGACAGGGAGGAGGGCCTTGGTGTATCCTGTGGTTTGCCCCAGCAGGTGGGCATCAAGGGGCTAGAGTGAGATGAGTATTAGTTATTTGATTGAAGAGGAAAGGAAGTGCATTCTGTGCAGAGGGAACAGCATGTGCATGGGTATGCAAGATGAAGAGATGGTTAGTGTAGTTGGATGGCAGACAAGAAGAAGTGTGGTGTGGGATGTAGTTAGAGAGGGAGGCAGATGCAGAGCTCCAAAGCGTAGAGGGTTTTATGTGATCTTTGAGCTCTCCACCTGCCCATCCATCTGTCCATCTATTCATTCATCCTGCGCCCAACTGCCCACCTAGTTTACTCATCACCCATTCACTCATTCATTTACTGAATGAAGGAGTATTTATTGAGTGCCGTGTGTGTGCCAGGATCTGTTGGAGAGACAGACCCCTCGAGGAGCACCTAGACCAGGGACAGGAGACAGAGTCTCCACACACTGTAAGATAGCATGTCTATGTCTATGAGGTGCTTAAACACGATTCTGGAAGCCCTAGAGGACAAGGCACGCAGGCATTAAGCTTCCCAAGGCAAGCATCCATTAGTCCCTCCAGGGAGATCTTCCAACCACACAGATCCTCCTGGCATCTAATCCTCTTCCTTCCTGCTACAAAAATAGCCCATTTCTTACCACCCCAAAGTGGTGGGGAGTGTTTCTGATGTTTGTTTTCACAGACTCTTCCTTTGAGACATTGCAGTCTTAGGAGACCCTGGAGAAATGACAGAACATGGTCAGGTCTCCCTCAGACATCAGAACCCAGCCTCAGACACACTTCTAGCCACAGATGTCCCCAATATCCCTTAGTTCTATCCATGCATTTCCAGTCCTATTCCTCCTTGAACTACTTGTCCTCTGCTTGTGACATCACAATGGTCTCTATGGCAACTGATTGTGAGGTCACTAGTCCTTAAAGCGACAGAATCTGTGGGGGTGCAGACAATGGCCTGGAGGAGAGAGAAAGAATGCAAAATGGGGACCCAAGGTGGAAATCATCGACAAGGAAAGGGTAAAGCCACCCAAGGGAGAGAGAACGATGTCACTTCTCAGCCCATATACAGTGAGGTTCATGGTTTGCAAAAGCAAAGCCTGTGAGAAAGAGGGACTGCCTCTCAAGAGGCTAAACAATGTCCAGGCTTCACCATCAGGCCCAAGTTCAAATCATCTCAGCCTAACACTTGCCTGGGCAAAGTTTGGAGCCTCCATTTCTTTACCTATAAAAGGAAAATGATGCCATTGCCTTTCAGAAGAGCAGTGTGATAACTTGCAGGAGGGCTTGGCATATGGTAGTGCTCAATAATCCTTATTTTTTATTTTTTGAGACAGAGCTCACTCAGTTACCCTGGGTAGAGTGCTATGGTATCATAGCTCACAGCAACCTCAAACTCTTGGGCTCAAGTGATCTTCTTGTTTCAGCATCCCAATAGCTGGGACTAGAAGGCATCCACCACAACACCCAGCTATTTTTGTTTTGTTTTATTTTGTTTTGTTTTTTTAGAGAGAGAGAGGATCTCACTCTTGTTCAGGCTGGTCTTGAACTCAGGTGATCCACTTGTCTTGGCCTCCCAGAGTGCAAGGATTAATGGTGTGAGTGACCATGCCCGGCCTAATAGTCTTTATTATGTCTATTTTTCTATCTCCCTCAGCCCTTAGTCTAAGGTTTTGTATATTATACGTGCTTTATTCATGCTTGTTACTGTAAGTGCAGGCTGAGGAATAGAGGGCAATGTTTAGAGCAGGGGAAATCAGTGGACCTGGATTCAAATCCTATATCTGTTCCTTACTAGCTGTAAGCCTTTGAACAAATCACCACACCTCTCTGTGCCTCGGTTTCCTTTGCTGTGAAATTGGAGACACTAATAGTATTCTCTTCATAGTGTTGCTCAGGACTAAAGTAGTTGCTGCAAATAAATAGCATGGCCAGGCTGGGTGCAGTGGCTCATGTCTGTAATTACAACACTTTGGGAGGCCAAGGCAGGAGGAATGCTTGAGCTCAGGAGTTTGAAACTAGCCTGGGTAACATAGTGCGATCCCATATCTACTAAAAAAAAAAAAAAAAAAAAAATTGGTGGCTCATGCCTGTAATCTTAGCACTCTGGGAGGTCAAGACAGGTGGATTCTCTGAGCTCACAGATTCGAGACCAGCCTGAGCCACAGTGAAACCCCATCTCTAAAAATAGCCGGGCTTTGTGGTGGGTGCCTGTGATCCCAACTACTCAGAAGACTGAGGCAAGAGAATCTCTTGAGCCCCAGAGTCTGAGGTTGCTGTGAGCTATGATGCCACAGCACTCTACTGGAGGTGACAAAATGAGACTCTGTTTCAGAAAAGAAAAAGAAATTAGTTGGACTGTGTGGTACACGTCTGTAATCCTAGCTACTAGGGAGGCTGAGGCAGGAGAATTGGTTGAGCCTAGGAGTTGAAGGCTGCAGTGAGTTACGATCGGGTCACAGCACTCCAGTATGGATGACAGAGCAAAACTGTCTTAAATAAACAAATAAATAAATAGCACAGTTTGGCACATGTAAAGTGCACAGTAGACAGTGGCAATTGTGTTCAATCTTTTTTTTTTTTTTTTTTCCTGTTTATGGCCAGGGCTGGGTTTGAACCTGCCACCTCCAGTATATGAGGTCGGTGCCCTACTCCTTTGAGCCACAGGCGCCACCAATTTGTTCAATCTTGAGTGAGGCTGTTTCTGCATGTGCCACACAGTTTCTGTTCACGGTTAGCTTTCAAGAGACATGAGTTAATCTGAGGGGTGTCCAGAACTGGTGAACCTCAAGACATGGCCACAGGATAGCAGTCTCCCCAGGAAAGGGGACACCACTCCCTTGCTAAATCCCCCGGGGCAGATATGCAGTAGTGCTGCCAACTTGTACCAGTCCCAGGGGCTGGGAGCTCCTTGAAGTCAGAGTGAGTGCACCATGTGTCACTCTTCTGTGAAGCCAGGGCCTGGCCTATGGCAGAGACTCAGCAATAGTTAAGGTGACTTGAGTTAGAAGATGTCTTAACATCTGGTTAACATATAGTCCATGCATATCCTGTGCCAGACTCCATTCTAGGTACTTTACATATTGTTCCTTACAACAATCTAGGAGACAGATAGTTACTATTCTTTTTTTTTTTTTTTTTTTTACTATTCATTTTTTAAATGAAACAGAGAGACTAAGTAATGTACTCAAGGTTACACAGCTAGTAAGCAATGCTGAAGCTGGGATTTGAACCCAGGTTATCTGAATTATCTGACACTAAGACCTATGCTCTCTATCTCTCTCTCTTTTTTTTTTTTTGGAAACAGGGTCTTACTCTGTTGCCCAGGCTAGAGTACAGTGGTGTCAGCCTATCTCATTGCGACCTCAAACTCCTAGTTTTGATCAATCTTCTTGCCTCAGCCTCCTAAATAGCTGGGACTACAGGCATGGGCCACCATGCCCAGCTAACTTTCTTTCTTTTTGTTGCAGTTGTCATTGTTGTTTAGCTGGCCTGGGCTGGGTTCAAACCCACCAGCCTCGGTATATGTGGCTGGCACGGTAACCACTGTGCTACGGGCACCGAGCCACCCAGCTAACTTTCTATTTTTAGTAGAGATGGTGTCTTGCTCTTGCTCAGGCTGGTCTCAAACTCTTGACTTCAAGTGATCCTCCTGGCTCAACCTCCCAAGCCCAGGCCAAACCTAAGCTCTTAACTCCCAGCCCTGGAAGGTCCTGTCCATCCATTTGCCATGTCTGCTACTATGAACTTCCTCCCCCAGCTCTCCCACCTGCCCCTCTCTTCTAATTCCTCCAGCTGAGCCTGGGTCCAATGCAGCCCAAAGAATGCCAATTCTCCCCGCACCTGCCTCAGCCATCTGCCTCCCCCTTTACTGAAATAAAGCTGTGGCTGCCATCACCACAGCAGAAGCCACCACTGGATCTCTTGCTTATTTCAAGTCCTCCTAAAGCTTGTTGAGTTCTTAACTTATTAAAGATAAGCACATGGAAATAGGGAGCAAATCTCTTTATTTATGACATAATCTCCAGCCCAGAAAAGCGGTAGGAACAGTGTTGCCTATATTAGGGAACCAATAGGAAAAAAATCAATTAGATCCGCCAGAGCGTTAAGCTATTAACTTTCTTCTGATGTTTCTCTTAAGGCTGACCACGGGGGTCTCTGCCAGCAGCTGTACTGGAGGAGAGAGGAGAGCTTTGTAGGAACAGAGGGAGGAATGTCTCCAGGAAGGCAGCAGCTAGGCTCCCAGACAGACACAGGAATCTCTTCTTCACTGCCTTGCAGACCTCAACTGGGAAGTCCTTGTGTAGGTTTAACTTCCATGTTTCTTGCTGCAATTTCAGCTAGTGTCTTCAGGGGCAGCGGGAGGCAGCTGGTTACTCTTTGCTTCTTGCAGACATGAACCTCAAGTCTGACCACATTTCTGCAAGATTTGTTGAGGGTAGGATCCTCTTTTTCCTAGAAAAGCAATACTCTGGAGGGGCTCCTGTTGACTGATTTCTACAGGTGGATAACACAGACTCCCTTTGAGGGCCTCGTATCCATCTGCTTTCCTTCAGGTACACTGTCCAGGCTATCACCCTTATTCCTGAGAGCCTCCAGTGAGTGGGATGCCCCAGCTCCCAGAGTAATCCCAGATTTCATCTTCTCAAAGACAGGCGATCATGGCTTGTTCAATAGTTTTTTCTCAGGGTCAGGCATATAGAGAGGTACCCAATAAATATTCACTGAATCAATAATTATTATAGTAGCTGCATTGAATGCTTGCTTACTCTGTGTCAAGGTTGAGAAGGGCAGGTGCTTTGTCACCCAAAGTAGGACCCCTCTGCTGCTCATTCAACAATACAACAGCCTAGAAGAGCCTTCCTATTTTGTTTTGTTTTGTCTTGATTTTTTCAGGAGAATTAGTTATTATAATCCCTACTTTAAAGAGGAGAAAGTAGATTCAGAGAGGAGAAGTAAATTGTCATCTAAAGTGAACTAGAGGGTGGCGCCTGTGGCTCAAAGGGGTAGGGCGCTGTCCCCATATGTCGGAGGTGGCGGGTTCAAACCCAGCCCCGGCCAAAAACTGCAAATAAATAAATAAAATAAAAAATTATAAAAAAAATAAAGTGAACTAGATATTCTATGCCCATACACTTTTGGTCATTAGGAAGTCCTTCTTTCTTTTTCGTTTTGGAGACAGAGTCTCACTTTGTTGCCCTCAGTAGAGTGCTGTGGTGTCACAGCTCACAGCAACCTCAAACTCTTGGGCTTAAGTAATTCTCTTGCTTCATCCTCCCAAGTACCTGGGACTATAAGCACCCGCCACAATGCCTGGCTTTTTTTTTTTTTAGAGACAGAGTCTCACTTTATCACCCTCGGTAGAGTGCTGTGGCGTCACACAGCTCACAGCAACCTCTAGCTCCTGGGCTTAGGCGATTCTCCTGCCTCAGCCTCCCAAGTAGCTGGGACTACAGGCGCCTACCACAATACCCCACTGTTTTTTGTTGCAGTTTGGCCAGGGCCGAGTTTGAACCTGCCACCCTCAGTATATGGGGCTGGCGCCCTGCCCACTGAACCACAGATGCTGCCCAACGCTTGTCTATTTTTTTGTTGCAGTTGTTTAGCTGGCCCGGACCGGGTTTAACCCAGCAGCCTTGGTGTATGTGGCCACTCTACCCCACTGAGCTGTGGGCGCTCCCTAGGAAGTCCTTCTTGAGGTCTAACCTAATCCTTTCCTGTTTCACCAGCACTGGTTCCTTCTCAGTCCCATGGAAGCAGAACAACATCACTGCCTGTGCGAACTTTCCTCAGCTTAGGAGTGTCCACCAGCTCTTTGAATGCTGTTGATTCAAAATGAATATTAAACACCAAACCTCACAGAGGCCAGCCCTGCAGGGCAGGCAATGAACCAACACTCCTCATGCCTGTTCATTATTATAATTAATATTGAGCTGGGTTGGTGGCGACCTCGCCCTGGCCAGGTATTTGGGCTATTTTAGCAGCTTATTCAGATCAATGACAGACAGCTCTGAATAGATAAACTCCCCGCCATCCAGACAAATCAATTTCAACACTGCCGTCACAACAAGCCCAAGAAATCAATCTGATTTTAGGCGACATGGTAACTCAGCGCTGGGCAAGCTGGTTTTAATTTCCGCATGGCTGAGACCCAGCTTCCTCTGCTCACCAAAGCACCCCCTTTTTCCCCAGCTAGTGCTCTATGCACACAGGTGCCCAGGGCCCTCAGAAGTTTCAGGGGGCAGCAGCGTGGAGTACAGGGTGATGAGGAAGCTGTGTGACTTTGAGAAAGGCTCTTGAGCCCCCAGACCCAGAAGGAGCGGACTCAGATCCACTGCTGGGATCTTTGTTTTGCTAGCTTCAGCTTCGATTTTCCGCTGCCCTCTGCAAAAACCAAGCCTGGAGGCCTTTCTGGGCTGCCTCCCAAATCAGGGAGCTGCAGAGGTAGCCTGCCTATCTCAGGCACCAGGACAACTGCCCTTCTTGGTCTTAGAGATTGAGTTTGTCTAGCACGGTAGCAAAGAACTCATCAGGACAGATATAGATATTTGCTGGGTGTTTACTTTATGACAAGGCACTTTGGTAAATACTTTACACATCATCTTCTTTTTTTTTTTTCTTCTTCTTATTTATTTATTTATTTTTTGCAGTTTTTGGCCGGGGCTGGGTTTGAACTCGCCACCTCCGGCATATGGGGCTGGCGCCCTACTCCTCTGAGCCACAGGCACCGCCCTACACATCATCTTCTTAACCCTCATAACAGCCCAAAGAGATAGGTAGCAATTCTACATTTTGTAGGGGAGGAAAACAAAGCACAGAGAGGTTAAGTAACTTGTCCTGAGTCACACAGCATTTAAGTGGTAGAGCCTGGATACCCATGCCTAAGCTTTAGCCACCACATTCTCCTAAAGGTGACAGCAGATGTGCCTTCCTTGCCTAGAAACTGCCCAGTTAGGCCAGGTGCAGTCTCCCTGGCACTCTGGGAGGACGAGGCAGGAGGATTGCTTGAGTTCAGGAGTTTGAGATCAGACCAAGCAAGAGCAAGACCCTGTCTCTACTAAAACTAGTCAGGAGTGGTGGTGGGTACCTATAGTCCCAACTATTTAGGAGGCTGAAGTAAGATGTTCACTTGAGCCCCCAAATCTGAGGTTGTTGTGAGCTATGATGACACCACAGCACTCTATCCAGGGCAACAGAATGAGACTCTGTCTAAAAAAAAAAAAAAAGAAAAAGAAAAGAAACTGCCTGGTTAAATGAAGTCCATTCTTTTCTTCCAGGTTGCCAGGGAAGGGGAACCTTTCTCATGGATTCTCACAATTAGCAATTGTTCCCTGAACTTTCACCTTGATGTTTCAGGTACAGAGCTGAGGGTGTTGAGGAAATGAGATGGTCAGGAGGCTGAGCTGGCCACCTCCCCACACCCCACCTCTGCATCCTCATCCCCATCCCCACCCTGTTAGTATATTGAGATGATGAGGAGTGGGGCTGAGACAGGCAGCAGACTGTTGAGAGATGTGGCTTTGGAGTCAGCAAATGGGGGTCCAACCACTTGTTAGCTGAATATACCTAGGCAAGTCCTCCTGTTCTATGTGGTGGGGATAATATTAGCCAAACCACAGGCCTTGAGGATTTAAAGGAAACATTGCTTGCCAAGTGCCTGGTGTGGAGTCGGTGCTCACTGTGTGTTGGGTTCTTCTCCCTTGCTTGGCTCTGCTTTTTCTGGAACACCATGCTTTGGGTCCCCAGTTTTGAATGGCCAAGGTCTAGGCCTTTCAAATATGTCTTAGCTAAGAACTCTTTAAGTAGAAGACACTTTATGAGGAAGGCAAGGAAACAAAGTAGATAAACAAGGAGTTGGTCAGACAGCAGCAGGGGCCTGGGAGCTCTCCTGATTGAGCCCCTCTCTTAGCTCAGTCCCAGGGCAGGCCCTGAGGTCTTCCTCCAAGTCCTGGGCCTGGATAATTTTTCTGGTTCCCACACTGTTTCTCAGCCATCAGCTACCTTAAGCCTATTCTGAATTCAGAGCATGACAATTTAGGTGCCAAATGGGCAAATCTGCCTTTGGCCACAGGGAGGCTTCATATGTATCTGATCTGGGGTGGCAGGTGGGGCTGGGCCTGGTGGCTGGGGAGCCATAGATCTGGCCAGATGACCCAGGACTGTCCATCATGGGGAGCAATGGGCCTGCTTGCTCTTGTGACAGGTAGATGCCTCCCCCGGGGAGGCAGGAACCTCAGGAAACTGAAACTCAGCAATGAAGAGTGACATACAATACCATATAGCTAGCAAGTCTCAGAAGTGGATTCAAACTCAGGCCTGCACGGCTCCAGAGACTGGGATCACCCCTACTTTCTCTTTTCAGTACAGGGGCTGCCCTCTCCCCCTGGTCTGGGAAGAGTCATCCAGCAGCCCTTCTACCACCAAATACAGAACATGAAGAAAGAAACTTAGATTATATCAGGAAGGAATGGGATTAGCTACTGCGAAGGACTTCCTGATCATCAACTTGTCTCTAGAGTAGGTGATTAGAGAGGCAGCTGCTTTCTCTCTGGAGGGGTTTCAGATGGGCTCTCACTGTGGTTTCCACTTCCTGAAAGCTCCTGAGAGACCAGATGACCTCTGATGAGTGTAGCTGGGTCTTGTGTAACTTTTAGTTCTGGAATAGGTAATACCCACAAGTGGTTCACAAAATAAGGGCACAAGAGGTTGTTCAGTGTCATCTCCCTCCTGCCCTAGTCCCCCAGTTCCCGGTCCCCCCAGCCCCCAGAGGCGAGCAACATTATGTGGTTTCTGTCTAGACACACACAGGAGCAAATATGGACACACGTTCTCTTCCTTTAGTCCTATTTTTAACACTCTGCACGCTGTTCTGTGCTTTGCTTTTGTCACCTGACAATATATCTTGGAGATTACTCGGAATCAGTACATAAAGAGCCGCCTTTCTCTTAGGTGTCTTTTTACGGTCACAGGCTTCTCAGGAGCTCAGGAGTAATCACAGCTGGCTTGATTAGCTTCACATTTCCATTTACGACATCCCCGCCCAGAGAGGGTAGGAAATCTCTCCAAGGTCACATAGCAAGAACTAGGGACAGCACGGGTTGGGGGGGGGGGCTCTCCCTTTCCTCAGTCCCCAGCCACCTCTAGGCTCAGCGCCGTCCAGGCGACCAGAAAGAGGGGGGTCTCTAATTGAAATGTCTCCTGCGCTGCGCGTTTGTGACGGGTGTGCGGGGCGGGCGGGGCGCGCGCTGGGTTTGCGCGGGGTGAGGGGGTGACCGCTGAGCGCCCACGTGGAAGCCCGCGATTCCCCGGGAACCCCGCGCCCGGCGCTTCCCAGTAACGAGCTCCCAGGGCCCGAGGTGAGCTTCTCCGGCTGCTCACACGGCAGTCGCGTGGCACCAAAGAACACGGGAACCTTTTTTTCTTCCATGCCTGACAGCTCATTAGAAGAATTAATTTACTCCAGCATTTGCAGTTTAAAGGACATTATTTACTGGTTAATTGTTGTTATTACAAAATGTTAAATATCATTATTTATTTCCCAGGCTCTGACAGCTTTTCTGACAGGAATTTATGAGGTGAGACTATCACGTGTGGGTGCCCCTGTGCAGGAGAGCGTTAAGGTGGGGAGTTTGCCCCCCAAGCCCAGGTCTCTGGGTAGGGCAGGTACTTTGAGGAGCAAAACATGAGCAGCTGCGTTCTGGACCACTCCAGGACAAGTGACCATTTTCCCCTACACCCCATTTCTGCCCACTGATGGGGTGGAGGGAAAACTGGCAGACAGGGGCCACAAACTTCCATAAAAGGCAGTTTTGGAATCAAGTGGCAGTTGCAGAGGCACACTAGTCACAATGAGACTCTGGGTCTTCCCTTGGTTACTTCCAAGAACATTAAATCTTAGGGTCCCTTTCCTGCACTCACAGAATTTAAGAGCTGGAAAGAAGCCTGGTGGTCAGCTGCTGCACAGATCACAAACTGGTGGGTAGCCTGCAGGCTGTAAACGGCCTGTGGAGCTTGACCTATTCAGGAGACTTCACATAAAAATCCAGATTTCTGGCTTCTCTTGAAAAATCAGAAAATTTTGCCACAAGACTTGACTCACAATCTTGCATCAGTTGGAAAGGATCAGCTGGCACTGAAGGGCAGTGTGATGCAAGACACGCATCCTCGCTCCAACACAGGCAGGGTGCCCCCTTCCACCCTTTATTCCCTTCTCCACGTGATTTTCCTGGTCCCTGTGGGCATTTGAGTTTTCTTTCTTTCTTTTTTTTTTTTTTTTGCGGTTTTTGGCCAGCGCTGGGTTTGAACCCGCCACCTCCGGCATATGGGGCCAGTGCCCTACCCCTTTGAGCCACAGGCGCTGCCCGGCATTTGAGTTTTCAATCCTGATCTGTTCCAATGGTCACGATTAAGTATAGATGAAGAAACCGCCCAGCCAGGTAGTCTCTGATGAGACCACAGCACAGTCCACTTTTCAAGCTGTGCAGCCCCCACCCCCCAAAGTTTCTGGGCCCCACCTCCTCTGGGTCTACCTAGGGAGAATTTACAAGGCTCATGGCTCTATAAATAGCCTTCATGTATTCATTCACCTATTAGGTGACAATAAAAGTGATTTGGATACAAATCGTCCTCTTAAGGAATCTGGTCTGTTGAGACTGTGTGAGACAAGCACACAATTGCCATGCAGGGAGGTGTCTGAGGAAGATGTGGTGGGGGGCCCAGAGCAGATCTCCTAGGAGGCTTTCCAGGGGAGGGAATTAATACTTTCTGGAGCATTTTCTAGGCTGGGTGGACTGCCTGTGTCATCACTGCACAAACACGTGCATATTTAATGCCCACAACATAGCTGATAGAAAGTGTCTATCATTAGTTGATATGTAGTGGCTATACCAGGCTTCAGGGAGCTCCCCACTCGCTGTCTAGATCCTTCTTCCGGGGTGAATGGCTGTAAACTCTAGCCCTGGGAACTCTGGAGTGGGCGTTAACCTTGTTGTTCATTCTGTCAGTTGTCACCCACATCTTACAAGCAGTTTACTGGGCAATGCTGATTACCCTCATTTTACAAATTAGGAACCTGAGGCTCAGGGACTGGTGACAGGAGCTGGGTGCTGACAGATGAGATGGGCCTGGGAAGGAGAGAGGATTGCTGCCTGAGACCAACATCCAATCGTGGGGAAACGTGGGTCTTGAGAGCAGACTTCAAACAATGGCCCTTTAGACAAGGTCTTCTGTCCCATCCTTTCCTCCTCAAGAACCTGCAAGTGATGGGTAGCCTCAAGGAAAGTTTGGAGAACCAAAGGGAGATGAAAAGTTCTTTGAAATAGTATGAAAACCAGTTCAATGGAGCCATTACTGTTGCTATGCTATATACTATTATAAAGTTATTTCTGGCTGGCAGCCTGGTTTATTTTAGACCCTACCTCATTTCTTCCCAGATATAGGCCCTAATTCTTTGCCC
This sequence comes from Loris lydekkerianus, assembly GCA_963574355.1. Classification (NCBI taxonomy): domain Eukaryota; kingdom Metazoa; phylum Chordata; class Mammalia; order Primates; family Lorisidae; genus Loris; species Loris lydekkerianus. Next base: position 23,047 of record CAUYPK010011057.1, read on the forward strand.
ATTGAGACAGAGACCAGCACTACTGGAGTGAGTCCTGGAGCTGATTCAGAAACACACTATATGGAAGAATTTTACAGATTCTCAAAATATCGGGGCTTGCCATCCTTGTGAGGTCTTTTCCACCAACCCCCTCGTTTCATTTTATTGCCATATTAAATTTTTGCCAATTTGTATTCATTTTTAGAATAGGTAATATGTGCTCAAGGTGCAAAATTCAAAAGGCATGAATATACTCTCCTACTCCTCATAGGCAGCCAGTGCCATCAATTGCTTGTGTTTCACTAGATTCAAAAACAGCATTGTTTTTCTTTTTTGTTCATGTAGAAAATAGAATAATTCCTACAGAGGAAAATAAAAATCATATACAATCCACTATATAGAGCTGAATACCGTTTACATTTTGGTGGATAATGAGTGGGCTCTTTCTCATTGCATAGGCACCTGCAATTTGTGGTTACAAACATCCATAACCTTCCATTACTTGTTTGCCTTAAATATAATTCTTCAAAAATCAACATTGGAGAGGATACATACTAAATTTGTAACAGTTACCTTAGGGATAGTGATGGGATTGGGCTAGGATTAAGGGGGAACTTTGCTTTATTATTTGAAAATTTTTTTAGAAAATATACTGATGTATTACTTCCTCCTGATATTTTTCTAGAACCTAATTTTAAATGACTAGGTCAGAAGCCTACTATTTAACCAATCATTTATTATTATGGTTTTAAGATGTTTGCAAGTTTTGCTATTATAAATGAACCTGGGATGGACATTTTTACACATCTCTGCACACTTGTGTTTCCTTGGGGCAGTTTTTAAGAAATGGAATTATTGGGTCAAAGGGTATGTATACAGTAAGGCTTTTTGATCCATTTGTCAAATTTCCTTTCCTTTGGGCTATTGCAACCTCCCATTCTACCAGCAGGGCCTGCTCCCCACCCCCATATCAGGTTTGTCTAGCACAGTACAAGTGTAACATTTGTGAGACAGAGGGGCAAAATCCTAGGAGGCTGGGGCAGTTTCTTCTCTGAGTGAAAACCTAGGATGCTGATGGGAGCCCAGAGGGGACCTCAGTGGCCAAAGGGAAAAGGAGAAGCAACAAGGACTGGGTGCAGAACCCCTAGGCAGGCAGGGCAGGGGCCTCCATGGGTTCAAATCACAAGGCCAAAGGTTGTACAGCAGGCGTCTGAAGCTGGATCCAGATCTGTCCGTCTAGTGTCAGGGTGAGTACAGCCTTACCTCTGCAGTGGCCCTGAAGAGCTAAAGGCATGGCAAGATGGCTTCTTGGAGGTCTTCTTGCCCGTGAGAGTTGCATCCCTCAAGTTCATGTGGCACATGGAGGACTGTCCAGGATCAAGGTCTCCAGCTAAGTAACCCAGTTTTCTCTTTGATCCTAAGTACTTGTCATTGTCTGATTCCTGTGGGTCTCAAATGCAGCCTTTGTGCCATTAGATTCTCTGGCAAGTTGTCCCATGTCATTTGGAAAGCTTCAGGTGAAACGAGACAGACATGAGACAAATTTGCTGATTTAATTGAAAAGATGGCTTTTTCAAGTATTACACAAATGATCCATGTAACCTAAAACATTTGTATACCCCCAATATTTTGAAATTAAAAGAAAAGATGGCGTTTTGAAAGCACCCCCTCCCCCTGGAGCCCGGCATCTCCACAGTAGCTGAGGTTTCTTCTTGATGGGGCGAAAAGAGAAAGCCCAAGATTGCATCTCATCGGTGAGATGAATAATACATTTGAGGCATCTCACAAACTGTGTTTGATCCGCCTAAAGCTTCAACTGTTAACGTATTTCTCTTTATCCCCAGCAAGGGAGGGCTGGGAACTGTCAACATTTTCCTTTCTGCCTAATTTGTGCCTTCTCCATAAAGAGAAAAGCACAAATTAGGGACTGGAGGAGGGAAGGAGGGCGGGGCACACAGTTCCTGGAACAATGCAAGGAACCAGTAGAACTGTGGATGTGTCATCAGGACAGAGCAAGGGGAGGTCAGCTCTGGGCTTTGGGAAGAGGGGCTGTGCCATGCGTCTGGGCCCTTCCTGGGCCTGTTTGCAAGACTTTGTGCCCCCAAGAAGTTGGTCCCTGTTGGAAGGAAGGTGAATCTCGCTAGTTACCAAGAACTAGTTACCTTTATCTCATGAGAAGCAGAGAGTAACAATGTGAAAAATTGCCACCCACTGAGCTCAGGTCCATTGCTGTGCTCCTGCTTTGACCCACATGCTTCCAGTTGCTCCTTGCCTCTTTCTGAGTGGTGACCTTAGTGCTAAGGAACCTATCCAGGGTCACAGGGAGGGTAAGAGTCAGGCTATCTGGTCCAGAAGTTCACATTCTGTTCTCCCTCTCCATACTTTGCCAAACTTGTACCTTTTTCAGAAGGGGGAGAAGAGAGATACGGTTAAGAGCACAGATTCATTTTCCTCATGGGTAAAATGGAGACATTAATAACAGTACCAACCTCATAGGATCACGGTAAGGATTAAAGAAGTAAAAATCCTCAAGTTCTCAGGGCACTGCCTGGAGCATAGCACGCACTGTGTGTATTAGCTCTTTTATTTCCTCACTTCAATAAGCTGGTCTGGACATGCATTGGCTCTGATTCCTGGTCTAGTCTATTCTAGTCTGGTACCAGCCGCCCCTCCCAACTGACCTTGAACCTCTATCATCTTCCCTCTTAAGACTGCCTATATCTATCTTAATCCACCTTATTTCCCAGCCCCCTTCTTCCCTTGACTAGTCGGGCTGGGGGGCAGCACTGTCACACCCCTTCCCATTTACCCCGTCCCCATTCCTAGAGGCTTCCCTGGGACTCTCTGGAGTGCTGTTGACACAGCAGGACTTTTGTCTGATTTCTTTCTTTAAAAAAAAAATAATAATTTTTAATTAATACTTACATATTTATGGGATACAATGTGATGTTTTGATAAATGTTTACAATGTGGAATGATTAAATCAGACTAATTAACACATCCGTCATATTTTCTCACTTATATGTGGAATCTAAAAAAGTTGAGCTTATAAAGTAGAATGAAGACTGGGTGCAGTGGGCTCATACCTGTAATCCTAGCACTTGGGAGGCTGAGGCAGGTGGATTGTCTGAATTCACGGGTTTGAGACTAGCCTGAGCCAGAGTGAGACCTCATCTCTAAAAAATAGCTGGGTGTTGTGGCAGGTACCTGTAGTCCCAACTACTCAAAGGCTGAGGCAAGAGAATCACTTGAGCCTAAGAGTTTGAGGTTGCTGCGAGCCATGATACCACAGCACTCCACTGAGGGTAACAAAGTGAAGCTCTGTCTCAAAAAAAAAAAAAAAAATAAAAATAAAAAGAGAATGATGGTTACTAGAGGCTGGGAAAGGGGGGTGGATGTGGAAAGCGGAGATGTTGATCAAAGGATACAAAGTACTTGATTTCTTTTTTAAAAATGTATTTACTGAACTATACTTAACAAAAAAGAAAATTTTTTTTTGAGACAGAGCCTCAAGCTGTTGCCCTGGGTAGAGTGCTGTGGCATCACACTCACAGCAACCTTCAACTCCTGGGCCCCAGCGATTCTCCTGCCTCCGTCTCCCAAGTAGCTGGGACTACAGGCGCCCACCACAACGCCCCACTATTTTTTGGTTGCAGCCATTATTGTTGTTTGGCGGGCCTGGGCTAGATTCGAACCCTCCAGCTCAGGTGTATGTGGCTGGTGCCTTAGCTGCTTGAGCCACAGGCAACGAGCCATTAACAAAAATTTTTATTGACATATATTAGATGTACATATTTTCAGGACACATATGATAATTTGATACATTCAAATAATCAAATCAGGGTAACCAGAATACCTGTAACCTTAAATATTTATCTTTTCTTTACACTAGAAACATCTGAATTATTCTCTTCTAGCTATTTTGAAATGTACAATCGATTAATGTTAACTAGAGCACCCTACTGATCTATCGAACACCAGGTCTTATTTCTTCTACCCTAGTGTGTTTGTACCTATTAATCAACCTCTCTTCATCTCCACTCCTCCCTGCCCTTCCCAGCATCTGGTAACCAGCAATCTACTCTCTGTCTTTATGAGATCCAGAAAGTGCCTGATTTCTATTAGGTCCTCTCATTCCCATGGACCTAGCTGATTTTCACAGCTCTTTTATCTCCCGCAATGGCTGGTGCGGGAAACGCCCATTCCCTAGGTAACCGGCGGCACACTTTTGCAAGAGGGAAGCACTGGAGAGAGATGAATTCCCTGGGAGGGAAACAGAGCAGATAGTCCCCACTGGGGAAGGAACAAGGAATGGAGGAGCAAGAGTGATGTTCCTAATAACTAACCATGTGTCTCCATCCTGAGCTATTCATTCCTGTACTTCTCAGGCTCCCCTCTTGCCCCCCATGGGGACGCAACTCATTGTGTCCACCCTCAGTCCCTCCGACTGCAGCTGTGAACCGAGAACTTACGCACAGCAGCAAAGAAATCCCTCAGAATCCCCAAGTTCAGAACAGGAGGAAGGAAAAGCAAGTAGTTAAACTAGATTTTAGAGAGGAGTTTCCTGAAGTGTGGGTGGTGAGAGGGTGGTCCTAGAGGAGTGGGTCCTCTCTGCTGGGCAAAGTAGGCCTAGGGTCCCCAGTGCCCTGACCTTTGTGCCTGCCCAGTGCCCCAGAGCCCTCCTGTTCAGGTCTGGCAACCCACGGAGGTGGCATTCTGTTCAGGAGCTCTGAGCACAGACAGGGAGGCAGGCATTGCCGAGAATCGATTTGCGGAGCAGCGGGGCTTTCTCTTTCTCCTTACTTCCCTGGTCTTTGATCTCTTGTCCTCCCTCCATAGTCCATTTCTCCCTCTCCTTCTTCCCTTGATTTCCCTCCCTTTCGCTTCCTTTAGCTGAATCATAGCTGCTCCCTAGAAGGCAAAGGAGGGGGAGGCAGTTCTTTGTCCTCTTTCTTCTCCTGCCTGCCCAGGTCACAGCCTTCTACCCTAATCATGAGGCAGGATTTGGCCACAGGGAAAGACACACACACACACACACACACACACACACACACACACACACACACAGAGAGAGAGCACCAGCTGAAACAGAGGGAGAAAAACAATCAAGGAATCAGGAGAGGCAAGGCGAGAAAGACAAGATTCAAAGCATCTTCTGATGATGGTGAAAGACAGAGATGGGGAGAGTCAGAGACAACGAAAAGAGAGAATTCAGCAAATTAAAAATTTTACAGCCATCCGGCAAGTCTGCAAAAATGATCTTCCCTGCGGTCTTTCATTTATCTCATTATCTGACTCCTAATGTGCTTTTTCCCCCTTTTCTTTTCTCGCCACACTTGGTGCAAAATCTTATTAGGTTTTTTTTTTCTTTTTGTTTTTTTTTTTTTTTCCTGGCAGGGCTTCATATAGTTTTTTTCATTACATTTCCTAATAAAAGCAATCACTAGGACAGCATGGCTGGAGGATTAAAAAGCCACCTCAGCAGCCTCCTGGCCAGCAGAACCTTGGCTCGATGGAGCCTTGTTCATGCTGCCAGGGGAGTGGGCCAGCCCCCAGGGCCAGAGCAGAGGAGTCTGTGCCATGCTGGGGAATGTTCTGGGGTCAGCAGGGGTGCTTATGGCAGCCGTGGCAGGCTCACAATGGCATGGGAGGTGTGACGATAGACGAGCTATGGGGAGGTGTCCCCTCTTGGAGCTACTTCAGAGCAGAGGGACAGGCTGTAGGCTAACCTGTAGTTAACCCAGCGGACCCCAGCTACTCAGCTCTTGCGAAAAGAATATTTTGGGCCTTTCTGTTTGGACTTTGGCCATGCCACAGCAAGTCCTTTTGATAATATCAGTGATTAAATTTTTACCTTTTGAAAGTAGATTTGATTTTGTTATCTAAGATAGACTTTTTTTTTTTTTACTGTGCTAAAATATACGTAAGATAAAACTTACAATATAACCATTGTAGGGGTACAGATTAATAGCATTAAATGCATTCACATTGTTGTGCAACCGTCACCATCATCCATCTTCAGAATTTTTTCATTATCCCAAATTGAAACTGTACCCATGAAACAGTAACTCCCCCTCCTCCCACTCATGGTAACTACCCATCTACTTTTTTCAACTGTGCCTATTCTAGGTATTTTGTATAAATAGAATTATAATATAGTATTTCTTTTTTTTTTGTCTGGCTTGTTTCATTTAGCATGTTTTCAAGGTTTATCCAGTTGTAGCCTGGGTCTGAATGACATTTCTTTCTAAAGCTGAATAATATTTCATTGCATATATATATATATATTTGTTTGTTCCAACCTCCCACCCCCGTTTTTTGAGACAGTCTCACTGTGTCACCCTCTGTAGAGATCTGTGACGTTGCAGCTCACAGCAACCTTAACTCCTGGGCTTAAGCGATTCTCTTGCCTCAGCCTCCCAAGTAGCTGGGAGTAGAGGCACCCGCCACAACGCCCGTGTTGTTGTTGCAGTTGTCATTGTTGTTTACTAGGGCAGGGTTGGGCTTGAACCCACCAGCCTGGGTGTATGTGGCTTGTGCCCTATTCACTGAGCTACTGGCACTGAACCAGTTCAACCCCTTTTAAAAAGAGAAACATTTCCACATGAGGAAACTAAAACAAAGAGAAAACCCATACAGACTGTTGTCACATGAATACATATGTAACAATTCTCCATTTTGTGTATTTCCATCTCTGTCTTGCTGATAATTATACCGCCATCCCATCATGAACAATCCTGTGCTCCCAAAGCTGCTTCAATCCATTCTGAGAAAGCTGCTTGGCAGAGCATTTGGTATTTGGGAAGGGCCAAAAGTTACAGGGAAAGAAGTGTGATAAATCAAGTTAAGGGAAAGGAAGGAAAACCCCTATAAAGTAACAGGACATTTTATTGCCTGAGTTATAAATTGGCCTTGGAGGTATTTCACACATCACCCTCCAGGATGACTTGGGCCACACACTGAGCATCACCTGATTCACTACACAACTTCTCAAAGGGTGACTTTGAGGAGAACAATGGTCATTCAAAAATAATTTGGTCTGGTATGTTTTAAAATAAATATAAAAAAATCAAATTGAAAACAACTACCGCATCCCTCAAGCGCTTGACCAGAGCTGCTGTAAGAGCTGGTCCCAACCAGCATTTCTTTTTTTTCTTCTTTTTTGAGACAGGCTCTCTGTTGCTCCAGGTAGACTGCTGTGGCATCATAGCTCACAGTAACCTTAAACTCCGGGGCTCAAGCCATCCTCTTGCCTTAGCAGTAGCTGGGACTACATCTACTAGCCGGCCATAAAGCCTGGCTAGTTTTAGAGACAGGCTTTCACTCTGGCTCAGGCTGGTCTTGAACTCCTGAACTCAAGCAATCCACCTACCTCAACGTCCCACCAACAAGCATTCCTCAAAGGCCAGACAAGAGCTGCAAGGGAAGGCATTATTGCAGAAGTGTGGACAGCACCACCTACAGTATCTCGAGCTGCTCCTCAGTCTCAGCCACAAGTTCAGTTAATCATGATGATGCCTTGTCTCTGTGGGGTCCCTTGGGACTTTTTACCTTTCATTTCTTCCATCTCTCCTCTGGAACCCCTTTATCCTAAGTCTCTGCCAGCTTCATCCCTGTCCTGGACCCCAGAAGATAGCAGATCTTTTTCAGGGGGAGTAGAAGCCTTGAGGTCGCAATGACAACCTCACAGAGCCCCCTTCCTTCCCTCATCTTGTGACAGAACCTCTGAAATGAAATACAGATTTCACCACGTTTCTCTTTCTGCAGAAGTTGAAGGTATTTATTTTCCGAATGCTTAATAATTGGGTCTTTTCTTTATACATTGACAGACACAGACAGACAGACACACACCCCTCTCTGTTGCATATCAGCCCTTTCTAGGTCATGGCCCTTTCTCTTGAAAACCTGTCCCCTCCCTTCCATCAGTGCCCCTGGGGGGCTTTTTTTCCTTTTCTTCTCAGTTCCCTATCAGTCAAGGGGAGGAGAAAACACTTTATCTGAGCCCTTGGCGAGCAGCAGCAGCAACCAGCAGCTGCCAGGGCAGTGGGAACTTCATTTTCGGCACTGACGTTTATAAATGTGGCATAGAATACCAGTAGGGACTGGAATAAATCAAACAGCGTCTCCCAAGGTCCTCAGGGGCTGCTTTAGAATGTCTTCCCATGGGGGGTCATGCTCCTCTTTCTTTGTAGGAGTGGATGGAGGTAGTGAGTGCTGTTATTTGCAACATGGACTGAGCCACATTCCCACCTCATCTTCACAACAGATCTGAGCCCAGGACCCAGAACCCAGAACCCAGGACCCAGGACCTAGGACCCACAGTTTTGAGGGTCATGAGCAAGCACCTCTCTCTTGATGTGGAAGAAGGCTCTGGGCTTTCAGTTGTGGGTGGGGGTGGGAACACTGGCTTTGTCACTTTTTTTTTTTTTTTTGAGACGGTCTCACTATGTTGCCCTTGGTAGAGTACTGTGGCGTCACAGCTCACAGCAACCTCCAACTCTTGGGTTTAAGCGATTCTCTTGCCTCAGCCTCCCAAGTAGCTGGGACTACAGGTGCCCACCACAAACGCCCAGTATTTTTTGGTTGTAGTTGTTATTGTTGACTGGCAGGCCCAGGCTGGGTTCAAACCCGCCAGTTCAGGCATATGTGGCTGATGCTCTAGCTGCTGAGCTACAGGCGCCGAGCCAAGTCTTTGTCACTTTTTAGCTATCAGTCTCCTCATCTGCACAATGGGTATAAAAATGCCTGCCCGTCCCCTTTGCAGGGTTGTTGTAAAGATTGAATCAGATTCCTGTGAAGTGAGTGCCCTGAAACCTGTGAAAGCTTATGTGACATGATGCAGGTCGTGCAGTAGCAATAATGAGGACCAGGGTTTCATCCAGCACCTGAGGTGTCTGGAGAGCGGATTGAATGGGCTCCAGGCAGACTTTCCGGCAGCCCATTCTTGGAACCATCACTGTCTCCTTTCCTTTAAGAATTCTGGGCAAGGAGCCCTGAGAGTCTGTTCCAAACACAACTGGAATCTTCCCAATGTCTTTTCTAACTAAACCTTTCTTCCTCCTGCCCCCCCAAACAGCAGGAAAATAAAGGCAGACAAGTATGAGAGGTGAGAGACTGGAAGATACAGAGAGAGAGAGAGAGAAAAACCAAGATTCCATTTGGGAGAGGGGCTGCCAGGCAGGAAGCAGGTAGCAGTTGGTTAATACTCAGCATGCCACAGAGAGCTCAGCACATGTCCTTCAAAGGTTCTTTGTGAGAACCCTGCTTAGTGAGATGAGACCCAGTGTGGCCCCAGCAATCTCTCTTCCTTTATATTCTCTGCATTTCAAGATGCAGCACACACTCTATCCTTCACCTGCTCTCTGGTCTTCTGTGGATTTCAATCCTCCCCAGGCCAAAGCCTGGCTGTGGTTGGGAGTGTAGGTATAGACAGGATGTGACGATGCCCAGAGCCCATCCCCCAGTCCCGGGAGGACTGCAATGATCTGTGCAGCATTTTCTTCTAAGTCTTTTTCTATATGTAGCAAGATTCTGCCCAGCTTCCTTCCCCAGAGGCAACTGGTGTTGCCAGTTTCTTGCTATCCTTATAGAGATAAAATTGATTTTCCTTAAGTATTTGTTCAACATTTTATTTAAGAGGTTAGGTAGTGCAGAAAGGAAGGCTGAACAGAGGACCATGCTTCTCTGTGGTAGTGAGCAAGTCAGCGCTGGTGGGCAATTGCTGCCCCATTCATCAAAACAAAAGCTGTGTGGTAAGCAGGACTGACTCTCAGCTGAAGGCAATTAACCTTGGAGGTCACAGCCTACACCTGCACCTTATCAAAATATTCTTTCTTTTAAACAAATACAGTGATTCCCCAAAAGGCATTCTAGTCAGAAAAATGCTCTTTTAACTTACTCCAATTCATGATGATGCTTTAAGGTCCCCTGTATACTGGCCCCTCAGCCACAGCCCGGCTGATCCACACCTAAGTGGCTCTCATGGTGGCTATTTATTATTACTTTTTGAGACAAAGTCTCAAGCTGTCACCCTTGGTAAAGTGCTGTGGTGTCATAGCTCACAGCAACATCTAACTCTTGGACTCTAGCAATCCTCTTGCCTCAGTTTTTCTATTTTTAGTGGAGACGGGGTCTTGCTCTTGCTCAGGCTGGTCTTGAACTTGTGAGCTCAAGCAATCCACCTGCCTTGGTTTCCCAGAGTGCTAGGATTAGAGGTGTGAACCACTGCACCAGCCATAGTGGCTATTATTATTATTATTATTTTTTTTAGACAGAGTCTCAAGCTGTCACCCTGAGTAGAGTGCTATGGTGTCACAGCTCACAGCAACCTCAAATTCTTGAGCTTAAGCAATTCTCTTGCCTCAGCCTCCCAAGTAGCTGGGACTACAGGCCCCCGCCACAATGCCCAGCTATTTCTGCTTTTTGTTGTTGTTGTTGTTGTTGCAGTTGTCATTGTTGTTTTAGCTGGCCCTGGCCGGGTTTGAACCCACCAGCCTCAGTGTATGTGGCCGGCATTCTACTCACTGAGCTACGGGCGTCGCACATGGAGGCTTTATTATGAGATTCCCACTCTTGCTGTCCTCTGAGGGAGATGGTCATCTGTGTTGACAATTGCCATTGTCTTTTTTCACTCTTGGTATCTGTGGAGGAAGGGACTGGGGAAATGGGAGACCAGTATAAATGAAGAACGTACCGGGAGCTTATGTGTACTGGGGTATTAGTAATATGATTACAATCAAGTTTGGAAGCCTAACAATGGCAGGCTGAGTCATTTGGACCAATTATCCCAGTAAAAACAACTAAAATGCTTGACAAAATATCAAAAACATCTTTTTTTAAAGAGAAAGTTTAGAGCACTTCCAAAGAGAGTTGGAAGTGGGTCCCTCTCATTAAGGAGCAGAGGTGAGAGGGATCTCAAAAACATCTTAAAAGCCCTGAAGAGTTAATCAAACAATAAGGAATTAACAATCAGGAAGGAGAAAACTAGAAGATAAAAAGCACTTCTCTCTCTCTCCTTTTTTTCTTTTCCTTTTTTTTTGAGATAGGGTTTTGCTTTTTTGCCTGGGCTGTAGCATCCTGGTGTCACCATAGTTCATGGCAACTTCAAACTTCCAAGGTCAAGTGAACCCTCTGCTTCAGCCTTCCAAGTAGCTAGGACTACAGGTGTACTCTGCCACGCTAGGCTAATTTTTCTGTTTTTGTTTTTTGTAGAGACAGAGTCTTCTTTGTCCTTTTTTTTTTTTTTTTTTTTTTGGAGACAGAGTCTCAAGCTATTGCCCTGGGTAGAGTGCTGTGGCGTCATAGATCACAGCAACCTCCAACTTGAACTCAAGTGATTCTCTTGCCGCAGTTTTTCTATTTTTAGTAGAGACAGGGTCTCACTTTTGCTTACGCTGGTCTTAAACTCCTGAGCTCAAGCAATCCACACACCTCAGCCTCCCAGAGTGCTAGGATTACAGGTGTGAGCCACTGTACCTGGCCAGGGTCTTGCTAAGCCTCATCTTAAAATACTGGCCTCAAACAGTCCTCTTGCCTTAGCCTTCCAAAGTGCTGGGATAACAGGCATGAGCCACCTAGTCAGCGCCAATATATTCTTTGTTCAAGCCAGTTACCAGAAGATAGATGAGCTTACAAGAAAATAAGGCTATGTGAGTAAAAATTACAGAAACAAGAGCCAAATGAAAAAAAAGAAAAAACTGTTAGGACTTCACATATTAGAATGAATGGAAATAATCTATAAAACTATTCCTAAAATTATAGAAATAGTCTATGCTTACTATGGGCACCTAAATAAAAGACAAACTCGAAAGTGTTTGCAAGACACAAGAAATTATATGAGGCAACAATATGGACTTTAAAGAAACTCCAAATGAAATTCTAAAAATAAAAAAGAAATCAACATCTGCAGTTAAAACTCAAATCATTACTCTATTAAGGGTGAAAAAGTGAGACTCTGGGTCAAAAAAAAAAAAAAAAAAAAGCAGGGAAGAATAGAGAAGATAAGAGATAAAGCAAATGGAGGTTTAATACATGTTTAATTGATGTCCTAGATAGAGGGAAAAGAATAAATAGGGCAGAGACAAGTAGGTGAAGAGATAATGGTGGGGGGTTTCCAGAACAGATGAAAGATACCAATCCACAGATTCAAGAGGAATTAGATACGAAGCAGGAAAGTTCTATATGTACCAGTAGTTAGATGAGAGAGGAGGGAGAGGTACAGCTGAGAGTGCCTCTTCAATCCAGCAGGCTTAAACCTCCCATTAAAACCCCAACAAGAAGAAAACACAAAGCCTAGTGGCTTTGGCACCATGGGTTCCCTGGCTCCCCTCGGCCTTTCTCACTTTCCCACTGCCTTGAGACTTCTCCCCTCCCCAACCCCTCTGGGACTTGGTGTCCTACCATCCATCCACAAAGGGCTTCCCTTAAACTTCTCTTTCTCTCTCTCTTGACCTCAAGGGAAGGACGGGAACTCCAGGCAGAAACAGAAAAAAGAACAGAAGAATAAGAACTAGTGGAAAAAAGAGCAAGAGAGTTGCAACCTGTAGGCATCACGGCTCAGGAGATGGGCCCAGCAGGCTTTGGGGGCCACTCTGAAGGCCACAAGCAGAAGATGGAGACTGAAGATGACTTAGACACTGCTGGGAGAGAATACCGGAAGGCTGAACCCTGGAGTTAATCTCCTGCATGCTACTGAATTTTGGTTGCCATTTGTCACCTGTCAAGACAGCCCAAACCACACAAAAGCCATTTACTTTTCCTACTCCTAATTTTCATTCTCTTCCCAACTCTCCACCTCAAAGGATAGTGATATCCAGGCTGTGAAGCTTGGAGAAGGCCTGGAAAAGCATCCTCCAGAGAAGGGAGGAGGGTTGCCGACAGGGGATCCCTATCTAGTCTCCATCTCAGACATAGAGAACTGGGACACCAATTCTTATCATTCTTTGATTTCTCACTTTCCCCAATAAGACCTTCTCCAAAATGCCTCGTGGTGGAAATACACCCATTCGGATGCACGTATGCATAAAGACACCTGCTTAATGAACACCTGGATTTATGTTAGAGCACCACAGTCAGGTGGGCCTGCAAATACTCACATGTTTTTGCATAGGGCTGGAGATAAGGTTAAGAAGACTCCAGCGTTCATCTTCAGAGCATTTTTCTCTTAAGATAAATGAAAACCCCTCCTCCCTCCTTTTTAGTGCATTTCCTTTTGTCCCAGTGAGGTCTGAGAATACCCTTTCCCGGGTACATCCTGCTCCCTCCCCAAAACTAAATGATTATTTAATATTTCCTCAGAGGTTTCAGTCCCAGTTCTGGGACTTATTGTCTTCCCTCCCCTGGAGTCTGCTTCACAATTGCATTCTTGTATCTTGAGGGAGCAGGGTTGACCCTAATATCTGACATTCAACAAATGCAGAAAGATATGGCAGGAAGCAGAAGCCAGAGTCTCTGGGTGTTCTACCCCCACCATCTCCTGGTCTGAGGGTGGGTACTGTCCTTGGTAGACACAGAGGGCACCGTCAGCCTTTGCTAAACCTTGCTGGGCGATTCTTTCTGAACACCCAGTGCCAGGCAGCTAAAGAGCCACGTGACTAGAGGGCACTATGGTAGCCAGAGAAACCTGCCACCTAGCAGCAGACCTGTAAGGGTGGTTTCTCTGTTCCAAATGCCTCCTCCATACCACAGAGCATTAGGTAGCCATCAGGAGCAAGGTGCTGGCTCCATGGGACTGATGTGGGTTGCCAAGATAAAAGAAATGAAAACATCAAGGTGTGCTTAGTATGCTATTTTTGAGATAACAAAAGGAATATACTGTGTAAGTATATTTGTATACCCATGGAACATTTCTGGAAGGCCACAAAAGAAAATAGCAACAATGTTGCATCTGATGAGAACTAAGCACCAGAGGACAGGGTGGAAAGGAGACTTCCTTTTCACAGAGTTCTCTTTTGTACACTTTATGTATTACCTATGAAAAAGTGACAATAAAAAGAAGACTCCTTCCCCTTAAAAACCTGGCAAAGCAGACACGCAAACAAATTACAATACAATATGCTCATTGTTATCCTTGGGAGTCTGAGGGTGGGAAGGGAGTGTGGGAGAGAAGTCGCCTAAGTGGGGTGGTGGGTGTTGGGCAATTCAGAACTATCTCAGTAAATGCCAGAACCGCACTCAGCTCAGCGTTGCCGGAGCATAAAAAGCACAGTGAGAAGGGACCTGTGACAGAGCTGCAGGAGCAGGTGGAGGCCAGAACATGAACTGCCTTGTGAGCCATACTAAGGAGTTTAGATTTTATCCTAATAGGAAATGGGCGGCTATTTAAAGAATTTTCAGCGGGGACTGACCTGTTCAGATTTGCTGTTTAGAGAGATGGCTCTGGCAGGAATGTGGAGGATAGATTAAGAGGGGCGATGACAGGGTGGGGAAAAGCGTTTGGAGGTTAATGCAATAATCTAGGTGAGCGGTGGTGGATGATGACCCCAGGCAAAGGGAGCAGAGATAACAGAGAAGGATTAAATCTGAGACCGGTATTGGGCCGCAGTCTGTACGGAGAGCATGCACCCAGGCATCCTCTGCATGTGGGCTCCAGATACCCCAGCAGCTGGCAGGATGCGTCCAGAGGGTCCTGTCCTGGGCTGCCCGCTTGCTTCCTTGCCCTAGGCTTCTTGGCAAAGTGGGGCAGGGAAAAAGGAACAAAAGCCTCTTTTTCGACATCCAACTCTTAGGGCTATCTTATTTATTCTACGTTCTCTCTCAATTCGGGTCCTCATTATTTCTGATCTCTACAGCTTGGCTGCTTCCCTGGCTCAGCTCTCCCACTCCCGTCTGCAAAGTGTCAATCAAGTCATCAGATGAGCAGCTCAGCCTCATATCCTCAGCATCTCTGCCCCAGGACAAAAGCGATTGCTGACACACACAAGCAGCAAGGTGTAGGGCTGCTGGCTATAGTCTTCGGAGCCAGAATGGGTGTTAAAATGGAATCTGAGCGGATAGCTTCTCTCTGCCTACCCCTGTCAGGACATCCAAAAGGATGGCAACCCTGAGAGAAGGGGAAGGCTTCAGAAGCTGATTCGCTTTTTCATTTCAAGGTTGGGCCATGGCCAGTGTCTGCTTTCGGAGGAGCTGTTTGAAATTCTTAACAAGAAGCAGAATGCTTGAGTCCAGGAATCCAGGGCAGGCTTGTGAAGTAGGGATGGGGAAATGGAATTGTCATTTCATCTCCAAAGGGATATTATATTAAACAAAGTGTTGGGGGAAGGGTACAGAGATGCTTTGCAGCTTCCCTGGAGACTAAACAATAAGAAATGTTGAGAGCAGAAGGAAGAACAGAGATTAGAACAGAGAACGAACTTCCCCAGGCCCTGGAACCAGTGACCAGGGCGATTTGAAGCATCTGCGTCCCTAGGAGATTTGTCCTTCTTTTATAAATTATGAATGGATGTGTAATTTTTATAGAATATGGGAACTGATGAGCATTAAGCTCAAATACCTCACCAAATTCTTTTCAGGTCTTTGATAACACATGCATATAATACATGGCTGTGATCAGTGTGTCTGTTTGTGTTCTGGTTCTCAGTATTATTTTATATACACATTTCCATGGAGTAGAGTCCTTAAGCTCCTTGTTGGTAGTTTTGAACAGCTACATAGTATTCCATTGTGTAAGCATGCCAATGTTCAATTGTCTGTTTATTCAGCTATTCCTGGTTGTTGGGTAATTTCCAATTTATTTTCTTTCTGTCTTTCTTTCTTTCTTTCTTTCTTTCTTTCTTTCTTTCTTTCTTTCTTTCTTTCTTTCTTTCTATAGAATCTCACTATGTCATGTTTGGTAGAGTGCTGTGGCATCACAGCTCACAGCAACCTTCAACTCTTGGGCTTAAGTGATTCTCTTGCCTCAGCCTCCTAAGTAGCGGGGACTATAAGCAGATTATAGGTGCCTGCCACAACGCCTGGCCATTTTTTTTGTTATAGTTGCCACATTGTTGTTTAGCAGGCCCAGGCTAAAGGTTTGAACCCACCAACCCTTATGTATGTGGCTGGAGCCCTAACCACAGAACTGCGAGTGCTAAGCCACCAATTTTCTTTCTTTTTCATTTTTTTTGCAGCTTTTGGCTGGAGCTGGGTTTGAACCTGCCACCTCCTCCTTTGAGCCATAGGTGCCACCCACCACGAATTTTATTTTTTTGAAAAAGGTCTCTCTTTGTTGTCTGGGCTACAGTACGGTGGTGTTATCACAGCTTACTTCAACCTCGAATTCCTGGGCTCAAGCGATCCTTCTGCCTCAGCCCCCTGAGCTGCTGCCTGGCTAATTTTTCTACTTTTTTCGTAGAGATGAGGTCTCACTATGTTGTTCAGGCTGGTCTCAAACTCCTGGCCTCCAATAATCCTCCTGCCTTGGCCTCCCAAAGTGCTGAGATTACAGGTGTGAGCCACTGCGCCCAACCCCCTATTTTTTTATATTCTTGAATCAAAGCGATGAATGCCTGCATACCATTTTCTTCCCTTGGGGTATAGTTCCCCAAGTAGAATTTCTAGGTCAGAAGGTTGGAGCCATTTTATCCTGATTGTTTTGTGTTGCGGCAGCAACCTCCAGAGACCCAGAGGACCCGACTGGCCACTCTACTCTTCCTCTGTCTGTCCCCGCAGCATTGACAACGTAAGATATTGTCTTTTTAAATTTATTTTTGCTTATTTAATAGGCACATAATAGTATCTTACAGTTATTTCATTCTCATTTCTCTCATTGCGAGTGAGACTGGGCGCTCTTCCACGTGAAGATTTATTGCCTGCTTTTCCTTGTGTGTAAACTGTTCATCTCCTCTGACACCTTATCAAGAGAAATCTGGGGGCTGACTTTATATTTCTATATCAAGCCTTTACATACTTAAATAGTACATTTTTCTCAGTTATGTCTGTGATTTTTTACTCTAGGGGAGCTGTCCAATTGTGCTGAGGTGGGTGGCATGGAGTTGGGATGACTTCTAGACTCTAGAGAGATATTTTTTTCAGAAGAAAAAAAAGCCACTCAAATGCCACCCTCTCTCTGGGTTCCTGTTTTTCCAAGAACTGAAAGGCTGGGCTAGGAGAACAACCAGTTGCCAAGGCCACTCTTGGAGATTATTTGTGGAATGAGAATTATTTCTGGGGGCCTCAGCAGGCCACCGTGGTGGGGCTGGGCATCTCCCTATAGTCATCTGGGCTTCTGGGACCATTATTTTCTCCCACTCACAGTGTGGCCACGAGAGAAACAGCAAATATTCAAATCAGAATCATTACTACAAGTTCCGATTAATCCTCAGTAAAGCACAGTGGTAAAAGAAATGAGTTCTGGCGTAGACAGACTGAGTTCCCCGCTCAGTGTCTCTGTATGCCAGGTGGCTTTAGGTGAGATATAACCTCTCTATGCCTTCATGTCCTTGGCTGTTAAGTAGTGATGGCTGTGTAAAAAATAACCCCAAGGGCGGAACCCGTAGCTCAATGGGTAAGGCACCAGCTACATACACCCAGGCTGGTGGGTTCACACCTAGCCTAGGCCAGCTAAACAACAATGACAGCTGCAACAACAACAAACAGAAAATAGCCGGGCGTAGTGGTGGACGCCTGTAGCCTCAGCTACTTGGGAGGCTAAGGCAAGAGAATTGCTTAAGCCTGAGAGTTTGAAGTTGCTTAAGCCCGAGAGTTTGAAGTTGCTGTAAGCTGTGACGCCATGGCCCTCTACCAAGGGTGACAAAGTGAGACTCTATCTCTACCAAAAAAAAACACAAAACAATTCTTTTTTTTTTTTTTGTTTAATTAAATCATAGCTATGTACATTGGTATGATCATGGGGCATCATACACTAGTTTCACAGACTGGTTGACACATTTATATCACACTGGTTAACATAGCCTTCCTGGCAATTTCACAGTTATTGTGTTGAGACATTTACATTCTACA
>CAUYPK010011060.1:0-11082 GCA_963574355.1 Loris lydekkerianus
TCAGCAAGGCCCGGCCTGAAACTGCCTCTACCTAGATACAGCCAATGTGGTACCATGCCACTGGCCCGACCCTGTCACTCACCTCTTCCCCCGCCTTCTTTCCCTGCCCCTTCTCCACAATAAAAAAAAAAAATAATAAAAAAAAATAAAAATGTGGTACCTTAAAAAAAAAAAAAAAGACTAAAGACCACCAGGAAGAGGCCAGGTGAGTCACCAACTTATGGATGGCAGTCTTAACAAGACTTATTTCTGGCAGGATCTGTTGCATGTTGGATTATCCTAGGGATAAAAAGCTAAATGTTGGGCCTAGTACTAATATTTGATTATTGGATTAGATTCACTCAGTGTCTCTTAAATCACAGGAAAAAACATCTCTCTAGCTCAAGCATGAGATTTCTGTGTTCATGTCCTCGGTTCTGGCTGGGCTTTTGCTCTCTCCTGGTATGATATAGTCAAATGAAACTGTACCTAGACTCACCTCTGGGGTACTGTAGCACCCAGCTGTGTGGATGAATCTAGCCAAGCACAGGCCAAGCTTGCCAGATGTTTCATCTTGTGTTTTGATCTTGTTTTGCACGACCCATCTGTTCATTTGGCACTTTGCTGATGCATGTGGGAAAACACACAGATGCGAGGGCCTGCTCCCAGCACCAGCAACGATAGTAATGACTTAAGAAGGATATTTACTTTGTGTATTTACTCAGATGTTTGGAAATGAGTTTTAGAAAAATCAATAAAAATAACACAGACTAGGGGGAAACTTCAAGCTAATCAATTCCTACTCCCTGGTGTTGAATGATAATTATCTTGTATTTGAGGGAAAAAAACAAACCCTTTTTTTCATTGTTTCTAGTTTCCAGTCTAAAATGCAACCAACCTCTCTTTCTCTCTTGCTTTTTCTCTCACTACACACACATGCACACACTACACATATATTAGTGTCTATATCTATAGGTCTCTATGAAATTTTTGAGATAGACTGTTATGGTCCATTGTTTCACTTCCAAGAACACAGTTGACAGCATCATTTCTTATTCACTTGTGCAAGTTTCTTTTTTTTTTTTTTAATTTTTTTTATTGTTAAATCATAGCTGTGTACATTAGTGCAATCGCCTGTACCCATTCTAAGATGCCACTTGTGCAAGTTTCAACTTGCTCAGCTTATTATTGTTGCTGGGAGGGATTTATTTGTTTCTGTCCATGCAGATTTAATGTTTCTTGATTTTTTTTTTTTTTGGTTACAGCTGTCATTGTTTCACGGGCCGGGCTGGATTCAAACCTGCCAGCTTAGGTGTATATGGCTGGTGCCTTAGCTGCTATGTTTCTTGATTTTTGTGTATCTAAAAACTTTCATAATGATCCATGTATATACTTACATACACATATATAATATAGATGAACATCTTGTTGGATATAGGGGGAAGTAGAGAAAATATAACTTATGATCTTCATCCATTCCCGAGACAGATTTTTAATCTAAGTTACCAAGGAAGTTCTACTCATTAACCTTTTTTACTTGATTTACTTGGTGGAATGGTCTCATGAGGGTCAGGATATCTGGATTATCTTCCCCATAGTGCAACAAAGAAATTGTCAGCTTGTGAAAGTCATTAACTTCTCTGGATTTGATTTCCTCAGCTGCACAGTGGACTAGAGGACCCTTTGAAGGGATGGCCGCCGCTAACATTTTGGGGCTCTGGCTCCCTTTTTGACAAATCTCTGCCTCCCCCACCTCCATCCCCACCACCACCTTCCCACTCAAAGCCATCTGAGTGAAGAGTGTGTGCACATTGGTGGGCCTCTCCATCTGGCATTCTATGTGAGGAAGCAGTGTAAGGGCTACACGGCATCCATGCTCCCTTCCATTGGTAATACTCGATTCTTTAGGGGATCAACCTCTCCCCACTCTCTGGGGGAGCCTCTGACCCACCTCCAGGCCAGGCCAGGACGATCAGTGCTCCAGATGCCCCAGGACCGATGATTGGTCCAATCTGAGTGTATCCCAGGACTTCGGCTCTCCCAGGAAAAGCTGCTGCCTTTCTACTTGAACCTGGAAGTGAGTGGGTCTGGAAGTGCAAAAGCCATCTTATCACCCCAGGGGAGGGTCTGTCTCACAAAGGAGCCAACACAGACAAGGCAAAGCCAAGATGGAGAAACACAGAGAAGATCCTGGTGACATCATTTGAGTCCTTGAACCAGTAGCTTTCTTCTTGGCTTAAATTAGCTTGGGTTTTCTGTCATTTGCAGAAAGAGTCCTTCTTTTCCAAATTTTGTTTTTAATAACGCTCAGTTTTTAAGGACACAATAATCTCGAATGTTCACAGTAATGATCAGATCCTGTGTATCCCGATGTGGCAAGGCACTTTCCCTTCATTCACTGAGGCTCTACCTGGGCTGCTTCAGGTATTTTGAATCTTTTACACAGTGTACATAAGAACATGGTGAAAAACAGTATAAGAAAGGTAACTCAAAAAATCTCCCAAGCAGCTCAGTGAAACCTGAAAGAAACCTGGTTTCATTTCTCAGTGAAACCAGAATGAATCAATGAGCACTGGTGTGGCTCAACAGAAGCACAGTAAGAGACAAGCAGCGCACCAACTCAGGGAACTCTCGAAAGGCAAAGAAGAACCAGTGATGGCCCCTGTTTAGGGACAGTGAGTTGCTCAAGGAGGATTTCAAAAGATTCTTAAACAGGCAGCATCTTCTTTTGCAGTCATAAACATGACAGACAGGTTAACGCAGAAGAACCTAGGAAGGAAATCAGTGTTCCTCACCTCTGCCATCACTGCTTGCTTTTGTGTGTATTGATTTTTTGGAAGTGTTCTATTTGAATTCTTTTCTCATTTCCTTTTCTGTATTTTATGAGTTACAATCTTAGTGGCTAGCCTAGAGGTCACAATTCAACTCTTAAACTTCTAGCAATCTAGTTTGAATTCATGTTGCTTAGCTTTAGAAGTATACAAAAACTCTGCTTCTGCACAGCTCCAGCCCCTTCCATGTTACTGTGGCTGCCACAGGTTACATCTTTATACCTTATGTGCCCATCAGTGGAGCTCTGTAATTATGGATTATGCATTTGTGTGCAAAGTGTTGTGTGTGTGTATAGGGGGCGTTACAAAGTGAAAATACAATCATACTGGCTTTGTACCTACCTAGGTAGTTACATTTACCAGAGCTCTTTATTTCTTCATATGGGTTCAGGTTACCACCTAGTGTCATTTCATTTCTGATGCTCAACCTTTCTGGCAGCAGAGACTGGTTTCATGAAGACTGTTTTTTCCACAGACTGGGTGGGGATGGTTTCAGGATGATTCAAGTGCATTACATTTGCTGTGCACCTTATTTCTATTACTATTACATTGTTACATTATTATATTATCTACATTATTATTACATTCTCATAAAGAGCATGCAACTTAGATCCCTTGCATAAACAGTTACACAAGGGTTCATGATTCTAGGAAATATAATGCTGTAGCTGATCTGAGAGGAGGCGGAGCTTAGGCAGTGATAGGAGCCATGGGAACAGCTGTGAATATAGATGAAGCTTTGCTGGCTTGCTCACCTCTTGCTGTGTGCCTAGGTTTCTAACAGACCATGGACCTGTACTAGTCCATGGTCCAGGGGTTGGGGACCATAGATCTAAATGACTCTTTTAGTCCTTAGTATTTCTTTATTTCCTTCTCTCTCTTCTTTTCTTTCTTTCTTTCTTTCTTTCTTTCTCTTTTTTTGAGATAGGCTCTCCCATTGTTTTCTGGGCTACAATGCAGCGGTGACATCATCAAAGTTCACTGCAACCTCAAACTCTTGGACTCAAGTGATCTTCCTGCCTCAGCCTCCCAGGCTACCATGACCAGCTAATTTTTCTATTTTTGATAGGGATGGGTCTCAATATGTTCCTCAGGCTGGTCTTGAACTCCTGGCCTTAAGCAATCCTTCTGCTTTGACTTCTCAAAGTGCTGAGATTACATGCAGGAATCATCACACCCCACCCTTTAGTAAGGCGTGTAGGGTAGGTCTACAAGTTGCATATGTCAGGACAAGGAGGTGTAAACTGGGTGTTTGGGGTAAGAACTTGACAGCTCTTCCTTAGAAGCCAAAGTCAAAACCAAAACTCACTGAAGGACCCCGTCTTGAACTGAACTCAGAGGAGAACGAACATTTTCTCTGCCTCATTCAGCTTTGGAACTGAGAGACTCAAGGCATCTAAATATTTGTCCTTGGCAGCGCCTGTGGCTCAGTGGGTAGGGCGCTGACCCCATATACCGAGGGTGGTGGGTTCAAACCCGCTCCCACCCAAAATGCAGCAACAAAAAAAATAGCCGGGCGTTATGGTGGGTGCCCGTAGTCCCAGCTACTTGGGAGGCTGAGGCAAGAGAATTGCCTAAGCCCAAGAGCTGGAGGTCGTGTGAGCTGTGACACCAAGGCACTTTACCAAGGGCGACAAAGTGAGACTCTGTCTCAAAAAAAAAAAATAAATAAATAAAAATAAATAAATATTTGTCCTGGTTCTGTTTCTAACTAGCCACGTGACTATGAACAAAGTCACTTATCTTTCTTGGGCTTTTTTTCTTTTTCTTTCTTTATTTTTGAGACAGAGTCTCACTATGTCACCCTCGGTAGAGTGCTGTAGCATCACAGCTTACAGCAACCTCAAACTCTTGGGCTTAAGCAAGTCCCCTGCCTCAGCCTCCCAAGTAGCTGGGATTATAGATGTCCGCCACAACACCTGGCTATTTTTTTGTTGCAGTTATCATTGTTGTTTAACCAGCCTGGGCCAGGTTCAGACTCTCCAACTTGGGTGTATGTGGCCAGCGCCCTATCCACTGAGCTACGGGTGCCACCTGGGCCTTTTTTTCCTTATCTTTAACACTAGGTGATCTACGTCAGGGGTTGTCAAAAACATCTTTTTTTAATATCAAAATGGTAAGAATAAATGGTAAGTATTTTAGGCTTTGTGGCCATCAGGTCTCCTTCACAACTACTCAATTCTGCCATCACAGCATGAAATCAGCCATAGACAATAGGAAAACAAATAGAGATGGCTGTGTTCTTACAAAACTTATTTATGAAAACAGCAGGCCTCAGATTCAGCCTGTGGGCCCTATTTTGGAAATCCTTCAATTTCTTTTTTTTTTTCTTTGCATGTTGTAAGTTAAGACGTGGTCCATTTTTCAAAGAGCTTATACCTCTGCTCTTTCCCAGTCCAGGGCTTGTGCTTAGGCACAGCCAGGCAAGCAGATCCAGCATGCCCATTGTCTGGAGCTTGGTTTGTTGAAAACCCTGTGTCACCCTGCAGAGACCCTTTGAGAAATCTTACCTTGACCAAGAAGTGAAGTTGATCAGAATGTATGGGCTCCAGAATAAATGCGAAGTCTAGAGGGTCAAATTTACTCTGGCCAATAACCTCAAGGCCCCTGCAAGCTGCTGCTGCTTGATGAGAAGGACCCCAGGGTATATTTGAAGGGCACCCCCTCCTGTGCTGACCTTTCTGCATAGGGTACTGGAAGAGAGCCAGGTGATGCTGGGTTACATCCTGGGCCTGAAAATCTGGGATTTCTAGGAGAAGTGCCTAGAAACCCAGGCCTTCAAACTGGGCTTGGCCAAATCCAGCCATCACATCCCACGCAGCCATACCAAGGCTGGAAGCAGGCAATGAATATCCCGGCCTACATCATCCTCCTGGACTCCAGGAGTGCACAGACTTCTCTCTTTGCTCTCTATACTGAGGTGGCCAACCAGGCTGGGTTAAGAGGAAGACTACCAAGAAGACTACCAAGCTAGTGCTGGAGCTGAGATGAGGAGGAGGAGGAGGATTGAGCCTACCTATCCCTTTCTGGGCTGGTGGATTGTCTAGTTTTATAGTCAAATAACAAAATAGGGTCAACACTTTACAAAACCAAAAATCAAAGAGATCATTCCTCTTAGAATGCTCTTCATATGTGTTAAAGGTTGAAAAACCTCCTATTTCTTGAGCAGTTGATGTCTTACTATAAAGGTGCAGCAAATCTAGATCCAAAGCACAACTGCCACTGTTTTCCATCGGCACTTTCTTCTTTGGGCCTCCCTTACAGTGGCACCTATGCAGCACAGAGGCTGTGGACCACCCCATGCTCTGTCCCAATATGGCACTTTTGAAAGAGGAAGAAATAGCAGTATCACCAAGTCCTCCTGTTTCCACTACCTTGTTCCCTTGTGTGTAAGGACGGAAAAGCCAACTCCTATTCTGTATAATCTTGGAGAGTCCTTTTAGTTTTAAGATGTGAAAGGTTGGATCTTCCCTTCAGTGATTATTACTCCTCTACACCACTTCAGAGCATTGTCTCAATCAACAATGTACTGGTAAGAATCACTATAACTTTGGGGTACCTATGCACCAAAAATTCTTTGTACTTTATTTGTTTCTCCCACAGGCCTATTAGGTGGGTACTTGCTGTGGTCTTAAAATTGATATCCCTCCTCCCAAATTTGTATGTTGAAATCCTAACCCTCAAGGTGCTGGTATTAGGAGGTGGAGCTTTGGGGAGGTGATTAGGTCATGAGGATAGATTCAGTATCTTTATAAAAGAGACCCCAGACCTGGAGCAGTGGCTCATACCTGCAATCCTAGTACTTGAAGAAGTCAAGGTGGGAGGATCACTTGTTCCCAGGAGTTCAAGACCAGCTTGGGCAATAGCAAGACCTCATTGCTACCAAAAATAGAAAACTTAGCTGGGCATGGTGACTTGCATCTGCAGCTCCAGCTACTTGGGAGGCTGAGACAAGAGGATTGCTTGAGCCCAGGAGTTGGGGATTGCAGTAAGCTTTGATGAAGCCACTGCACTCTAGCCTGGGCAACAGAGCAAGACCCTGTCTCCATTAAAGAAAATTAAAAGATCCCAGGAAGTTTGTTTGCCCCTTTCTCTGTGTGAGGACACAGTGAGAAGGCACCATCTGTGAACCAGAAAGCCCTCATCAGACACTGAATCTGGTAGCACCTTGATCCTGGAATTCCCAACCTTCATCAGAACTGTGAAATATAAATTTCTCTCATTTATAAGTGACTCAGTTTATAATATTTTATTATAGGAGCCTGAACACACTAAGACAGTACTATTATAATCCCCATTTTATGTTTTACATAAGATGGAATATAAGGTTAGAGAATTCTCCTAATAGGTCCAAGGCCACAGAGTTGGTGATTGCAGAATGCAGACTAGTGCCACTCCAAAACCTTTGCTGTGTTTCCTCCATCTCACATCTTGTAAATTAAAGGGTTTTTTTTTTTTTTTTTAGTGTGAATCTCACACACACACACACACAAAAAAAAAAAAACTCATAAAAAAAGACAAATTGAACTTATATTTTATATTTTCCCACAAAGGATTTTTTTTTTTTTTTTTTTTTTTTTTTTAATAGCATAGAAGAGAATGCAATTGTTTTGACAGGGAGAAAGAAAACCAACTTAAATATACTAAAAGATTAAACCATAAAAATTCTGCACTATTTTTAAACTATAAATGGATAGTGGTTATTTCCCATCTTAAAATGTTGCCTCTTAAGATGCAAAGTCAGGAAAAAAACATATTGATGCCCTTGAAAAACATGCCCTCTGTTTAGTAAGACATATGAAAAAATTAGTGAACAAAAATACAGTTCCAGATTAAATTCAGTGCAAACACTTCAAATCACCCTTCACTTCCTACAGTTGCTGACACCCAGCACCACGCTGCACTGTGAGTGCCTCTGGAGAGAAGGGCACACGGGTATTGTATGAGGTTCCTTTTGGGCTGTAGCAAATTACAACAAAGTAAATGGCTTAAAACAACACATGTTTATTATCTTACAGTTCTGGAGCTCAGAAGTCCAAAATCAGGCTCAGTGGACTAAAGTCAAAGAGTTGGCCAAGCTCTTTTCTTCCCGAGGTCTGAGGGATAGTCTTGCCTTTTTCATCTTCTGGAGGCTGCCAGCATTCCTTGGCTCACCACCCCTTCTCAGTGTCACTCCAACTTCTTGCTTCGGTCATCACTGCTGTGATTTGAATGTTTCCCCTCCAAAACTCCTGTTGAAATTTGACCACCAATGTGGGAGGTAGGGCCTAATGGGAGGTGTCTGCGTCATGGGGGCAGATCTCTCATGAATAGATTACCCTCTTCCTTGGGCTGTGTTCTTGCTCTATTAGTTCCCATGAGAGCTGATTGTTTAAAAAAGCCTGGCACTTGTCCCCCCTCTCTCTTGATTCCTCTCTTGCCATGAGATCTCTGCATACACCACTCCTTTGCCTTATGCCATGAGTGGAAGAAGCCTGAGGCCCTCAACAGATGTTGCACAATCATGAACACCTAGCAGCTTGTTAGAAATGGCACTTTCAGGTCTCAGCCCTACCCCACTGAATCTGAATCAGCAATTTAATAAAATCCCAGGTAACTTACTTACACATTAACCTATGAGAAGGGTTGTGTTAGAGCAGAAGACTTCCTCAACTGTACCAAAGAGTTAATATGATATGTAGAAAACACAAGGAGGGCAGTGCCTATGGCTCAGTAAGTAGGGCGCTGGCCCCATATATTGGAGGTGGTAGGTTCGAACCCAGCCCTGGCCAAACTGCAACAACAACAAAAAAATAGCCGAGCATTGTGGCGGGCACCTGTAGTCCCAGCTACTTGGGAGGCAAGAGAATTGCCTAAGCCCAAGGGCTGGAGGTTGCTGTGAGCTGTGATGCCATGGCACTCTACCGAGGGCGACAAAGTGAGACTCTGTCTCAAAAAAAAAAAAGAAAGAAAGAAAGAAAACACGTGGATAATTGAGTTCATTAAGCACCTTCCACATGTCAAGCAAAGCTTTGAAAACCTTGTTTTACTTAATACTCAAACATCCTAGTCTTAGAAAATAGAGCTGGTCTGGGTGGTGCCTGTGGCTCAAAGGGGTAGGGCGCCGGCCCCATATGTCAGAGGTGGCGGGTTCAAACCCAGCCCTGGCCAAAAACAAAAACAAACAAACAAAAAAAGAAAATAGAGCTGGTCTTTATTCTCAATGATGAAACAATCTTCTCTGCTATCTGTGATCTCACTGTTTGGTGTAAAAAGAATGCATTAGTGTCTCAAAAATCTCAAATAATCACTTTTTGAAATTCAATATGTAAAATATTTTGACAAAGTATTTCTTTGCTTCCTTCATTCCCTGGATTGGTTGCAAACTCTTACAAGTGGGAAGATCTCAGACTCCTTCATAATCTCAACCCATCAGAAAACAGGCATGGCTCAAAAGCACTCTGGTTAGGACAGGAGTAAACAAATTAAATTAACAAAAAATGCACACTATTAAGTGGAATTTGGGAATGATAAATCAGATTGAACCAGATCTTGGAGAGTTTAGAATAAATTCTGGATACTCCTACAAATCTGCATGCCTCCGCAGTTTATGCAAAAAAGAGAGGGCAAAACCCTTCCTTTCCCAAGCAGGCATTGAGACCCTCTTTCCTTTCCTTGTTCAAACAGGGAAATATAAGATTATGTGCATTTTCTTGCTCCACCCTGAGCTCAGTGCTGAGCCCACACTGACCAGGGTGGAGCAATATTAGCATGACCCAGACTCTGGGCACCTGGAGCCCCAGTGGCACGAGGGACACACTGAGCATGCCCATGCCTCACTTATTAGGTTGGCTTGCAGTAGGCCCCCTGTGCTGACTAAGCTCTTTTCAACAAAGATTCAGTGGGTCTCCAGACACTCCAGACACATGGTCCTAAAATCACTCAAATGCACAGAGCATCAGACTGGGTCTTAGTGTTCACTGTCTCTGTGCTTCACCCCAGAACTAAACCTAATTGTGATGGGGCTGGGGGCTGAAGAGAAAGGAGGGCATTCCGTCCCTCAGGCTTTCACAGTGCATACTTTGTATTCCCAGAATCAGAAATCTGAGTGTAGGAAGAAGTGGGCTAGCTGTGGAAAAGGAAAATGCGGATCGTGGTTCTTTGAAAAGCACTGGAAGCTAAAAATCAGGCTGTATTTACTTACCAACCAGGATTCAATGGGATCTTTGCCAGCTTCCAAAACAGCCTTACAAGTGTCTGTAATCCAAGAAAAATTCCTGCAAAGCAAGGGATCTTGCTTGCCTTGCCTTTCTGCTATTGCAATCCTTCTAGGGGATTTTTTTTCCGAGATGGGAGGATTGCTTGAGCTCAAAACCAGCCTGAGCAAGAGTGAGACACCATTTCTACAAAAAATAGAAAAATTAGCTGGGCATTGTGGTGGGTGCCTTTAGTCCCAGCTACTTGTGAGGCTGAGGCAGGAGGATCACTTGAGCACAGGAATTTGAGATTGTGGCAATGTATGATGATGTCACTGCACTTCAGCCTGGGTGACAGAGGGAGACTCTGTCTCAAACAAACATATAAACAAAAAACTCCTAAATTATGTATGTATATCAATATTAAGTATTTTTACATTATTTAAAATTGTTCTTAAATGATAATCATAGTATATATATTCTGAGACTTTCTATTTAATGAGTCAATATTGTGTTTAGACACTTAGATTACTATTTATAGTTGATATATTTATAAATCACATATATATTTCATCTCCTTTAAGTGCTGTAGGGTATTCAAATTTATTAATATGTCACATTTTATTTATCTTTTCTCTTATTGAGGAGCATTAATATTGTTCTAATTTTTTACTATTAAAAATAGGTATGGGCTCAGCGCCTGTGGCTTAAGTGGCTAAGGCGCCAGCCACAGACACCTGAGCTGGCGGGTTCAAATCCAGCCTGGGCCCACCAAACAACAATGATGGCTGCAACCAAAAAATAGCTGGGCATTGTGACAGGCGCCTGTAGTCCCAGCTACTTGGGAGGTGGAGGCAGGAGAATCGCTTGAGCCCAGGAGTTGGAGGTTGCTGTGAGCTGTGATGCCTCTGCACTCTACCCAGCGTGACAGCTTGAGGCTCTGTCTAAAAAAAACAAACAAAACAAACAAACCCGGGGGGTGCCTGTGGCTTAGTGGGTAGGGCGCAGACCCCATATTGCAACAAAAAAATAGCCAGGCGTTGTGGTGGGCACCTGTAGTCCCAGCTACTCGGGAGGCTAAGGCAAGAGAATCGCCT
>CAUYPK010011062.1:0-24839 GCA_963574355.1 Loris lydekkerianus
ATCTATTTCTCTGCTTTTGTGCCAGTACCATGCTGTTTTGATCACTATCCATTTATAGTAGAGTCTCAGGTCTGGTAGCGTGATTCCTCCTGCTTTGTTTTTATTGCTGAGTAATGTTTTGGCTATTCGAGGTTTTTTCTGATTCCATATAAAACAAACTATTATTTTTTTCAAGATCTTTAAAGTATGACAATCGAGCTTTAATAGGTATTGCATTAAAATTATATATTCCTTTGGGCAGTATGGACGTTTTCACAATGTTGATTCTTCCCAGCTATGAGCATGGTATGATTTTCCACCAGTTAACATCTTCAGCTATTTCTTTTCTTAGAGTTTCATAGTTCTCTTTCACGTTCTTTGTTAGGTATACTCCCAAATATTTCATCTTCTTTGCTTTTTATCTTTTAATTTCTGCAATTATCTTTCATGCCTCTCCCTCTAATTTAAAATATGTGTGGTCCTTTTGAGTGTTATATGCTGATGAGCATTGAATTTCTTTAATATTAGTACTACAGTATCACAAAGCAAGCACATCATCTTATCATTAGAAGTATAGGATAATACTGTTATTTCCAATCTTCATTGAAAAATCTGTTTTCTTCCTCCAATTTTCTCCCGGTTTTCTTTGACAGGATGAGCTGTTATGCACACAGAATTTTAAAATACTATCAAGCTGTGCAACTTTTCACAAATTCCACTTCAAACATTGCACCATTGTCAAAAGGAGATAATAGACCTGCATATTTGACCCCCATAAACTCTCACCAACCAGCCTCATGCAGTAGCAGCACCAGTCAGGCAGGGGAAGTTAGAACTACATCATGAGTGTAGCAGCCATCAAGTTAGCCCTTATGGTTTACTAATTGTCTAATTATGCCAGTCAATCTGGGAGGATTATTTTGTTGAAACTTAATTTATTCTTTGATGAGTTTGTCCTATAAAATTTGGATTCAGCCAAAAATCTGCACTTAAGGACCTAGAAGACCACAAGTTCTTCACCCCCACCTTAAGAGATAACGTTCTCCTCTGCTCCCACTTATTTTACAAATGATAAAGCCAAGACCCAGAGACAGAAAATACCTTTATTTCTCACTCTATTGCATAAAGTTTTCATGTGTATATTGGTTCTAAATCTTGGATTATGCAGGTGTTCATTCAGAGACCTAGAAGGTGTCTTCAAGGCCAAGGTCACACAAGTAATTGATGACAGAGCCAGGGAAAGATCTGGCTCCCAGCTCCCCATCTGGTTCTTCTTCTGCAGCTGGAGACTCTTTCTGTGGGTGATTCTAGTCACTGCTGAGTGATTGATTGCAGATCTCTTTACAATGGGTGATAATTATTTCTGGCAAGACAAACTTGCTGCCTCAAATAGGGAACTTGTTGTCTTATCATGATCAAGTTGTTTTTACCACTGATGGAAATTTTCAGAGGGATATTTATAGGTTTGAGGGGCCTGTGCTGTTCTCTTTGCTTTTAGAATCCAGGCAGGTTGCAGCAGCAATCATTCTGGGATTATTGGCTTCTGGGACTCTGGCCTGGCACATTTTGAAATCCCTCTATGTGCACATCTGTGGCCTCCTGTCAGGTGGCATATCTGGATCCCCTGCTGTGGGAACAAAGACAAAAGACTCCTTAAATTTACATTGTGCCTTACTCCAAGCACCTCATCACAGCATTTCCCTGGAGGTTTGTTTTCCAGGTTTTAATGGTGAAAAAAAAGAGAGACTATGTACTTACAGGATTTAGAACATGCCAAACTTTCACCACAGTGCTGAATGCTTTTATGCAAATCAATTTTCCATTTGCCTGGGGCTTAAAGCTCTTCCTTCCTGAACCAAGCTCTCTCCTTGGGCACTTAATAATGAAAGACCAGTTCAATTAAAATAAACTAAACATCAAAAGGGTAATTGCACGTGTCTGTGTGTGTATGTTAAGAATTAACTTGCTGAGTATAATCCAAAGCAACTACGTATTGACTAACGTGTGTAAAATTTAGATTAGCAACTTAATCAGGTGTGCACAGTTTAATTGGACAAGTTAGTCAAAAAAGATACAATCCCAAATTGAAGGTACGGTTAGCTCTCAAATGAATGTGGTGTTTTTCTTTGCACTGATGTCCAAGACAAAAGAAATGAGTTTCAAATGTAAACCATCTTCCCCATTCTCCCACCCTCCTCCCCTATGCAAGAAAGGATTCTTACTTGCTGCATCAGCTTCTGGTAGACATGGGAAGATAACTGGAGTAATGACAGGACAGGTAAAAGAAAGAAACCAGAGAGATTTAATTAGTCTACATAACATTGAATCAAGACAGAAATAGGGGAGGCAACATTAGCGCCTAAGTAGACTAAATTGAGGAAAAGTTTTGAGAACTTGGGGCGAGGAAGGAGACACACTTTAGAGTAGACACGAGGCACATTGTAAAAATGCATAGGATGGGAAACAAGAGTGTCAAATCCTTTTTTGTTTTTCATTCCTTCTCATTTAGTGCTTTCTAAGAGACTTCAATAAAAAAATGTAGATTTCTCTTCAATTATTTTGGATCCTTCTCTCATTGTGAAACCATGCAAAGATAGAGTTAGTACAGAGTTGAGACTTACATGGCTTACATACTGAATGCTAAGGAGCAGGCATTTTTCAACATTAACTCTCATATTGTTGTCTTACCATGGCCATTTGTTGTCTTATCACGATCAAGTTGTTTTTACCACTGATGGAAATTTTCAGAGGGATATTTACAGGTTTGAGGGGCCTGTGTTGTTCTCACAATAAAGCTCACCAATATGCTTTCACATACACTCACATTATTTAGCCTGATCAGTTATCTAAAGATATGTTCTGATATTCAAGGGGAACTGGTAAGTGAGAATGAATGTGTTGAAACAAATACGTTCTCTCTACTGGTAGAAAAAAACATCAAAACACCACCTATACACTAAGTCTCAGCAAACAAAAGACAGCATTCTTATGAAGTATCAAGGGTGTACATGGAATGTTTATTTACAACAACGGCCTAGACTTAGAGAATCTCAGAGAGAAAAACGTGAATCACAAACATGGCCCTTGGAACTGACTTCATACTCTTTTGAGAACACGGAAGGCAATGCTACATTTACATATAATTCCTATAATAAAGAATCTCTCTATTTCATGCATCTTGTAAGTTATGCCTCTAGAAGTTATATTGCAGTGATCCTCATCATTTGGGGGGTCAAGTATACCTTTGAGATTTAGATAAAAGCTGTAAGCCCATTCTAGAAAAAGGCAGGTCTATAACAAATACTTGTCACTTGCAATTTACAGGTTTATGGATCCAGGTAGAGAGTGGATAAAAAAAAAAACAAAAAAAAAAAACTACTACATCTTTCTAGAACATCAAAAGCCCTCAACAAAGATATACTTTCCTGTCCTGACGTAAGGGGGAAAGCGGTGAGATTTTTCTTTTTTTCTAACAGTGTTATACATAAGACAGAAGAGAAATTTCTCAGGTAAAGTTATTGCTGACCTAGTTCCCACAAGTGTTACTATAACATGTAAAATAAGGACCAGTTTTTCAATGACATAATATATTAATCCAAAGAAAGCACTTGTAAGTAATTGGAAAAAAACAAAACAAACAAAGCCATGCAGTTGTTCTTTACCCTGACCAGGAAAAGGAAGTAGGCCAAAAAAATCATAAAATAACTGCTGTATGTCTTTAGAGCTGCAATTAATTATTTCATCGAAGCTTTTAAATGCATATCCCTTTGTTCCATTGCCTTAGGGAACACTTAGGCAAACTCTAGGGTTACAGATTAAACTACAAATCAGCAGCAGGATTAAATTTTTCCAACTGAATCTAGCACTCAAATACTTTTAATGGAAACGTTTTCAAGTCTTTATCTAATTGAAAGTTATAGTATTCTTTTCAGAATATGTTCCTTGAGTTCAATCGTGGAGTCATGATTGTAATTTGTTGTGTATCTACTGGCTCTGCCATCAGAAAATATTCGCTATAGGATTTAAATGGAATACGTCCTATAAAGGTTTTCACACAGGAGCTTCCCTATAGAGAGAGCTTCATGAATAGCCATGTTGAGAGGCTCACTTGGGATAGCAGGGCCTTTCTTTGGTGCTGTTCTGAAGATGGAGCTGCCACTGCAGGGGGTTTTGTGGTGGTCCAACTGCCCCCTGCTCCCTCTGCCCCACAGCTGAAGTGAAGACATCCCTGAATTCCAATGCTTGATTTACTCACACTTCTTGGTCTCTGGTCATGGCAGGACACACACAAAAATGGTCCAATGTCCTAAAGCTCCTCGTCCCTGGTCTAGTGAACAGGTTTATATGCCCCCTTCATACCACCTGCTGTTGTGTTTTTACATGACTAACTTCACATTCAGTCCCTTCAAAGCAGAAGACAAACTGAACAGGGAGTCTGTCTGGGTACTGGGTCATCACGCTCAGCTGTTGTGGCCCCTTTCCTTATCCTTCCAGAGGGGCACAGGAGATCCTTACACTTGAGCACACCAGCTCTAAGGGCCGCTGGACTAAAGTGCTTATTCCCAACTGAAAGTGCTGGCCCTCCCTGGTCTACTCTTGTTCCTCAGGTAAGCAAGTTATCATCATTGTTGTTGTTGCTATAATCATCATCCTCACCATCACCTGAAAAGCATAGCACCCATTTTTGTTTTTGAATCCTCTAACACATTGTTCCTGATCTACCTTTCCAGCCTCATCTTCCATCACTACCTTCCTCACACCTTATAGTTCAGCCAAATCAAATATCATATATCCTCTCAAATTGCAGTTCAAGCCTCAGCTTCTCTCCTAACTCCAGACTTGTATATCCAATTACAAACTTAATAACTCCACATGGACAGAGAATAGGTAATCTTAAACTCATCATGTCCAAAATGAAACTCTTGACTTTTTCTTTAGTGTTCTGTAAGTTTTAGCTTATTTTCTGGAAAAGAGAGGCATCTATTCTGTTTTATTCATGTCCTGTGCAGGTTGGCAAGTTCAGCCTTAGAAACGCAGTGTTAGCCTTGTTCAGTGTCAGAACTGTCTCCAGGTGGAGCAGTGTGAACTGGTCTCCACTCTGCATCATGTCACTGGAATGTGCTTCCTTTGTTATCTAGCCAGATATGGATTCTTCATGATGGCCCAGTTTTGATGTCATTTCTTTTATTGATTCCTCAGATAGGTATTTCAGTGCCTATTCAGCTCCAAGGGCTGTGTGAGAGGCTGGGATTGTACCTGTGAACCAGATAAGCAGGGTCCTGGCCCTCAGAAACTATGTACAGACAGCCCCCAACTTAGGATAGCTTGACATGATTTTTTGTCTTTATGATAGTGAGAAAGTGATATGTATCCAGGAGAAACTATTTCAGGATACTTACCAGTCATGCTGGGCAGTGGTAGAGAACTTCATCTCCAAGTCAACCACATGACATGAGGGCAAACAACTGATCCTCCATAATGCAAGTACTGTATTCAGTAGATTTCATGAGACAGTCAACACTTTATTACAAAATAGTCTTTGTGTTAGATGCTTTTTCCTAACTGTAACTAATGCAAGCATTCTGAACACATTTATGATACATACTAGGCTAGGCTAAATTCTGATGTTTGGTTAAGTTAGGGGATTGAATGCATTTTGACTATGATGATTTTATCAAGAT
Source organism: Loris lydekkerianus (assembly GCA_963574355.1). Lineage (NCBI taxonomy): Eukaryota > Metazoa > Chordata > Mammalia > Primates > Lorisidae > Loris > Loris lydekkerianus. The sequence goes on from CAUYPK010011062.1 coordinate 5,661, forward strand.
GTAACTCTATATAAGTCAAGGATCATCTGTATACTTAAGTAAGGAGATTTTTTTTTTTTTACAATAAATAGTAAACTAATGAATGCAATAAAATAATAAATGAAGTCATTCCAAATCATGAAAATCAATGAGCAGAGTTAGTACGATGAATTCAGGTGTTTCTGGAGGTGGAACTACCATTCTCTACTATTCCTTAGATACCATTCAATCTAGCAGTAACACTTGGTCAAATTTAATAAAATTTATATCTTACACCAACTCTACAACTAAGCATGTCTTATTTTCACTTAGATGAGGAATCTTGTTAATAAGAGTCTTATTAAGTCACCAGACAATAATAAGTCACCAGTGTCTTATTTTCATTTAGATGAGGAATCTCGTTAATAAGAGAACACCTACATGAAGTGAATTCGCTATTTGTGATTTCCCAGAGATTGGGAGACCTTATGGTTTCCTGTAGATTTATTTCCTGTGCTTCTGCTGCCAAAATTCTTGCCACCTCCCTCTAGCTACCTGTTTTTATTTAATGGCCCTTCTTGAGTTCTGGTGCGAGCTCCTGTCCACCTATGTCCTCTAGGATGTTAAACATACTGACTAATGACTTGTTGAGTTTGCTTCGTCCAGTTTTTGAATGATAAATTGCTGCTCCAGGCTGTTTGCCCTCCTTTTCCCTTCCTTCTGGAATAACATCCCTTCTAGTTAAGTCTTTTCCTGAATTTGTGAGTTGGATTTTTCTTTTTCTTCATTGCATCTTTCTTCAGTATAAGTTTATTTGGCTTGTCGTAGGGCCTCTGGGCCAGCACCAATTTCATCTAGTGCTTACCTAAAATACTCTAGCCAGTGTTGGCTTTTCTGCTATGTGTTTGCCGTGGTGTATTAATTGCCTGTGAACAATTCAGATATATATTTTTTCTACCCAGAAATGCTGTATTTCCCAAGATAAAGTTATATGAGTGTAAGTCACTCTTAAATATCCCTTAGTCTGAATGTGCTAAAGAACTTCCCAGAGGGATCCTTGACAAATGGTGGAGGTTTCATTTTGGGGTATGTGATCCCACCATGTTACTCCTCGCCTTATGTCACTCTTGATTTGCTCTTTCTGTTTTCCATGGTTGACTTGCTCCACCCACTACATCTAATCCCCGGGAGGTCAGGCAAGACCTCTCTGACCTCACCCCAGGATAACCTCCCACAGCATCCTGTACTTCTCCTTTATGGCACACTGCCTACTTAAAGCCACTTAATTTGTTATTGTATATACTGTAATAATTTGGTTAAGGTCTGTCACCAATGTTAGTTGCTAAATCTAGTTAGGATAGGGCTTGCATTTATGACTACATCCCTTGGCCATGTAAAGTGCCTGAGGCAAGTAATCGGTGACTGACTGACTATTGGACTGAGGTTTTATGTCCTGAAATAGTGGCAAGAACTCGTGGTACTGGCCATTACCAGAATATGCTGCTGACCTACAGCGCATGTCTAAACTCTGCAGTGAATCTTTCATTTTTAATCTTTCACCAACTCCCAAAATCTAATTACTTAGAAAACCAGCACACACATAGGCTTCCAACAAGTAGGGTTTGTAGGGTGTCTGTGCCCAGATACCACAATCTTGTCACTATCGAATTTTTGGCTTCTCCATTCAAATTCTCTTTTTAAAAGAGTATTGCCATGTCTTTTTCTGTGTTTACAAGAGTGCCGATCAACTGCTGTAATTAGTTCCAAAGCTTTAGAAATTTGTTTATTTTTGAAATTCCTCCAACCCAGCAGAACACAAAGAACAAATTTATACTCCTCCGCTTTGGGCAAAGCTGTGAAATGGAAAAACTTCATTGTTGACGTTGCCTCCTGAGTCCACCCTGTCAGCTGTCCCTCTTCTCCGGGCTCCCCCTCTGCACTGGGATCATCTTTTCCATTGCCACCCCCAGATGGCTCCCTCTTTCTGAACCTTGCCTGGTTCTTCTCTCTACGTCCCCTATTATAATGCCTGCCTTAGAGGGTTCTGCTCCAGAGAGCTCCACAGAGCTCCTGCAAAGTCATCCATGGCCACTACCTGCCAAAATGTTGCCCATGTCAGGGTGGAGGGTAAGTTTGCAATTCTGTAAGGCCTCTCAGATGGGCGCTATTTAACACAAATAATTGATTCCATTGGTAGGGGCATCAGATTTCTAGGATAAAGAAGAAGAGACATGGGGACAGTTGGAACCTTGCAGGAGTCAGTGGGGAAAAGGGGAAACATTTCAGAGCCTTTGGAGCCTGACAGACTTGCAGTGATGGGGATCCTAGTGTAATGATACTTGTAGAAGATAACTTTTTAGCACTCTCTTCTATATAAAAAAATTATTTGGAGAAAATAGCTTTAAGTCAGCCTGTTTTTATTATTTATTCTGCAGCGAACACTTATCCACATGGAATTTAATCCAGAGAACTGGAGTTCTCTGGTGGCTCAGAATCATTGGAGCACACTGTGGCTACAGTTCATGTTTTCAGCCCCTGTGGAAGTACACATTCCCTCGCTGAGGTAAGTGAGTCAGAATAAACATGATATCACAGTGGTTGAAAGACAAAGGAACAGAACTTGAGCCACTTCAGTTCTGACACCCTATGGGTTCATTTGGAATGTTTATCTGTTGAAAATATAGACAGGAAAACAGAGTGGCTGGAGTGATTTTTTAAAAACGTGAATGTGATCCACAGCTTCCTCTCAGGTCTCCAATAGGCATCAGAGGCCACTGTGGCTTTCACATAGATTATTAAAACTCAACAGTAACTACGCAGTAATTGCTTAGAAATTCTTAGACCAACAAACAATATGTGGGGGTGGAATATTTTACCAGCAACTTTGCTTGGAATTCTCTGGGCTTAAAAATAATGAAATGCAGAAGAATATTTATCCAGTTGTATTGTAGTTTTTAACTTTCCTACCAACTGTGCACCCTTTCCATGCTGGCACTCAGGGCGGATTACACCATTGTTGCCCTGGGTGGTCACTGCAGATAAGTTCAGATCCATATTGTGATTTTCTGTGCAATCTTGAACAAATTTATAAATCAATACACTTATTTATTTATTTTAAAAATTCATATCTATCATTATTGAGTGCTTACAACATGCTGAGAGCACATAAAGGGCTTTGCACGCACATTTAATACTCACAACAACTCTATTAGGTGGGTACTTACATTCTCTCTACTTTGCAGATGAGGAAACTAGGACTCAGAGAAGTTAAGTCACTTGCTAAATGTTCCTTCCATGAGAAAGTTGTAGACCTGAGACTTGAATTTAGGACTGTTCGATCTTCTTCAGGGAGCACTTCTCTCATGTATGAATGGGGATAAAAATGTCTAGTTGATAAACCCTTCCCCCTTACCTAGTCCCTGCCTTTCTCCCAGCTTCATTTCTAGATGTCCCCATCTCCACTTGGCCCTCTCCTACTCACTTTTGAAGACTCTGCTCAGACATTATTCTCAGAGAGGCAGCACTTCTCTACCTTTCCTTTGCCAGTACCCAAGCCTGGACTCAGTGGCCCCCTGCACTGTCTTCCCATAAGGCTCTGCACATAACTCCAGCCCAACACCTCATGCTTAAAGGACATGGTCTATGAGTCTGTCCCCACAGCCATCCTGGAGAGCTTCTGGAGGGCTTTGTCTTCATCTTTACACTATCAGTACCTAGCACTGTGCCTGGATCATAGAGGAAGCTTTAGAAATGTTTAGAAAAATTTAGAAAAACTGGAACACAAAACTGGCAGGACACCTAAAGGTCAACTAAGTCACACACCCATCATATGCTTGGCTCCTTCTACAAGTTAATGCTCCCCTTTTCCTGGAGACTCATTACTTTTCAAGAGAGACCAATGAACATGTAGAATTATGAGACAGAGTTTATATATCAATCTTAATCTTGTCTCTTTGTATCCCATAGAATTAGCCTTTTTTTGTACTATTTACCATTCACTTGAGGGGCGTTTTCTGTCTTACTAACAAATATATTTGATCAGTTCATAAGTGATGTCATATTCTGTTTTAGTAACTAGAAAACCAAGTGAATTAAGGATCTTCTCTCTTAACAACCAGGTGGATACTCTCAAGATTTTAGTACCAATTAATCAACAACCACTGAAAAAGTTGCCTTATATATTATGAGAGTTGTCAGTATGGGTTGGGAGCAGATCATTGGGGTAGTGTATGTACATGAATAACCTAATTTATAGAGCCCCTACTAACAGTGTTCTTTACCTAAGGAAGGGCCTTTAACAGTAGATACCGCAAAGATCCTCTGGGAAAAATGTCCATGAATTTTCATTAGTTCATATTTCATTAGTCTGAGTTTTCATTAGTTCAGAGTAAGCTACTCTGAGCATTGCCTGTGGACTTCAGCAGTTAGTAGCTAATTTCATATTTTTCTTTTGTTTTCAACCCTCTTTGGATGAATGCCAACATTTAAGACATCTTCATCTCATGTGCCTAATATTGAGACGGCCAAATAAAGCTCTCTACAAATGGCTTTCACTGCCCCAATTGTAGGCTAGGTCAAAATTCGTACAGCAAGTATTTGAAGGAAGCAGATCTGGGCCTCCAGTTTCCTCTGCATAAGTCTCCAGGGAACCAGATGTTCAGCTGATAACCTTTGCCAGTGATCAGAAGAACGTCTCCAGCCCGTTCTACTTCCCTCTTCTCATTGTCATGTTTGTTCTGCTGTGTTTGCCAGCAGAGCTGTGTATTGAGCAAACTTTCTAGCCTGTGTATGCCTGTGAATGTATTTGTCCTGCTCTGTTTCAAGCTGAAGGATTATTTACATTCTAGCCTTCAGCCCTTCTCTAGGACTAAAAGTGCATATGAGCCCTGGGCCCCAGAGATGCAGAAGCTGGCATTTTCCATGGTCAGAAAATACAGTAGTTCTTATAGTCCAGACCCAGAATGAGAACATCTCCTGGATTTGTGATGTTGTCTTCCCCTAGAGCAGTGGGAACCTTCCTAATGCTGTAATGTATTTTCATTGTTAAAAAGGGGTTGCGACCCACAGTTTGAGGACCGCTGCCCTAGAGGGCAATCAGGAACCCAAGACACTAGCATAAGGTACTTTTTTCTCAAAATAACCATAATGAATGAGGCTCATCAGCTTAAAAGCAAAGAACCCATCAGTGTTCCCGTAACTTCTGTCACCATACAAGGGAGACTCTTGGTTTGATACATGCATGATGATTCCTGGGAAGGTTTATGAATCTCTCTGAGCTTCAGTTTTTCCATCTCTAAAATGGGGCTAATAATACTCACTTTTGAGGTTGTTGCAATTGGCAAATAAACCAATAAAGATAAAGCGGTTAGCAGAGCAGCTGACACAGAGCCTGTACTTAACAAAGAATTAACATTGTTATATTGTTATTGGCTGTACTACTTCTAATTTAAAATTTCTCCTAAAAAAAAAAAAAAATTCTCCTTAACACTAAAGTTATTTTCCTCTTTGTTTGTGATATTCTTCTGCTATATTAGTGATCAGTTGGCTATTTTAAGAGCTTCTTTGCTGTACTGTAAGAAATATTTATAACTTTGACTGTTACAGAAATATTAGCCAAAAATCTCATAATAGAAAATTACTAGCAGTCATATTTGTGTTGCCACATAGAATGAAAACTCACACACAATATGATGGGTAATAGTTTTAACATTATTATTTCTTATTTCTTCTCTTTTGTTTCAAATAATTTATGTTCTATCCAGAGGGCTGCATTGGACTTAGATTCAGCAATTTTGATTCTGACTCTTCTATTTCAGAGAGGAGTATGTACAGTTATTTCACTTCAGTAAGCCTCAGGTGTTTCATCTGTGAAATGGATATATGACTTTCTAGTGATAAGGATGTGGTGGAAATCTTACAAAATAAGACAAGTGAAGCTCCTATCAAGTGTCTGGCATGTAGCATGCTTAAAGGTAGTGTTAGCTGTGATAAAAGTTTTGCTTTGACTAATTGACTCATTTTTTTCCTTTTTCTTACATTAAGAGCAGTCCATTATCTTGTAATTTTGTAAGCAATTGACTAATATATGAGAAGAGTTCCTGAGTCCTTCTGGGCCTTATTTATGCACTTAAATTTTTCTTAAATTAGTAATAAGCTTAGGAATCACCATACAAGTCAGAGAAGCAGAGAAAATAAGTGGGAAGAACAAAGCAAACTGAGGAGCAGAGTGGCACAGGGAGATGGAAGGTCCAGTGCTTTGTGTTTCCAATTTTTCCCAGAGGCTAGTATACATGTCTCATGTCTGAACATGGAATCAGTGCTAGATATCTAAGTAAGGTAGCTCAAGTTACTGTCTGCTACTTGCAATGGAACAGACTTAATATGGTTAGTATCATTAAAAGGTTAGTAATTATTTGTAAAATTAAAATGAAGTTATTTTTTCCAATATTCATGGCAGAATTATAAATTTCCCATGAAACACTAGAGCTCCAAGGAATAATAGTTAGAAGACACCAGTATGGGATTTTAGAATTAGAAGGAGTCTCAGGACTTATCCAGTACAGTATTTTCTGAAGTATGGTATGTCTACCACAGGTAGTATTTGAGATCCCTTTATATCATTTTATCACTTCACATCACTTCATGAATGAATAGCTTGCAATATTTAATAGTTATTTTAATGATATCATAAAAATAATAAGCACATCAGACCTGTTATTTCATAGATATTATTGTTGAGGACAATGCTAAATTTAAGTTTAAAAAAATACTTTGTGTTTCCCATATTTATGTGTAAGCTTGTTATATCAGACTATTCATTCTGTGGATTACAAACTCCGGATAAAATATTTTTAAAAACAACTGTTTGGATACTTTTTCTTCCATTTCTGGGATACTTTGCTAAGGAGAATATGTTCCAGCTCCATCCATGTAAACATGAAAGAGGTAAAGTCTACCCAACTATACCACAAGACTATGAGGAAAGGACCAAGGAAGGGGAAGGGAGGGGGAAGGTTTGGGTGGAGGGAGGGTAATGAGTCGGGCCACATCTATGGTGCATATTTTTATCTATAATAAAAAAAAATAATAAATTAAAAAAAAAAAAAAGAATTTCAGTATGGAGTGATCTTATAGTTAATCTATTCATATTCTCATTTTTACAGGGTGAAAAAAGGAGGCCAGGAGAGCTGAAGAGATTTGCTAGGTACAGGTGACAACTTCAGTCCCATAACTTAGACTTTGGCTGTCTTGTGACTCAATTTCAGTTTTAGTGAGGTCAGGTTCAATGCCATTTAACGTTTTCTTTGTTTACTTATTTATCCTTTTTACTTAAAGCAATCCTCTCAACCTACAAAATAGTAGTGGGTACTAGTAGCAATTATACAAGTAGCAATTTTTTCTTTTATTATTATTATTATTATTATTATTTTACATATACATGTGTTTATTTGGTTTTCATTTTTTGCCTTCAAAAAAATTAAAAAGGCTTAAAATTTAATAACAATAACAATGTTTAAGATAAGGATTAGAAACAAAAGCCTTTTGCTCCCTTTTAAATGGAGTTTTGGGGTTTTTTTTCATGGTTTTATTTTTTATTTATTAAAACTTTTTTTAAAATTTTACATATACATGTGTTTATTAGGTTGCCATGTTTTGCCTTCACAAAGTTAAAGAGGCTTAAAATTTAATAACAATAACAATGTTTAAGATAAGGACTAGAAACAAAAACCCTTGTAAAGAATGAATGAACATAAATACATCCAAAAAAGAAATCAGAGAATTGCTGCAACAAAATATTAAGCAATAATAACAATAACAATGCAGAGAAAGTAACATTCACATTGACAAGTAAAAGTATGTCTATTATAGAATGCTTTGACTCTGAGATTCAGTATGGAGTCATCAGTTAACTTCTTATTCTTTTTTAAGTCTCAAAAAATAGTCAACTAATATTTATCAATAAAAGTAAAAGATAATTTCAAAAAACAGATCAATTGCTAATAAGTAGCAATTTTTTTAGCCAGCAAATTTCAAGTATTTCTATAGAATCTGACTCTCCTCTCAGAGTTCTTGTTTCCTCAGGATCTGTATTTCACAAAGTAACAAGATAAAGGTTTAGATTTTCAAATATTCTTTGTATTTCCTCTTTCTGCTACATATCCACCCACTTCCCCACTCACTTTAACTTTTGTTGGTTACTTTGATATTCTGGTCTTGTTGCTGTCTATGCTATTGTTATTACCTCTTCTCTGTCCTCTAGAGAGTTACTTTTGTATAAATTCAGGTCAACTTTTGGCTTCCAGTCCAACATGCAAAGAGTTTAAAAGTTATCACCCTCATCCTCACCACTGAAACTCAACAACTATCCAACAAGTAACAATTTGTTTACAATAGCAAGAGAAGCAGTGTATTGGGTGAGGGGTGATCATAGCCTAGGAATCTGTGAAAGAAATGACAAGCATAGAGATGAGAGGCAGGGACTGAGAATTCTCTATGGTTGGATATGTGGGCTACCAGTGAAGTGGTATGGTGTTAAAGTGTACGTACTTGGATTCATTGTAAATGTATATTGCAAACTCTAGACAACCACTGGATTTTGTTTTTTAAAATAAGAAGTTTAATTAACATGTTAAGAGAGAAATTGGAATAACATAAAATATTCCATTAAAAGAAGAAAAAGAGGGGAAGATTCCCCCACCCCCAAGTAATGAAGAACCAAGGGCAATGAATAGAAAACAGTTACAAATAGGGAAGGTATTAATCTACCTACATTAGTAATTACTTTAAATGTGAGTGGTCTAAATAAATTAGTTAACCAATAGGAACTGACAAAGTAGATAAAAGAAATAAGACCAAACTATCTGTTGTCCACATATTTTTTATTTCATTTTTTATTTTTATTTTTTTGTTGCAGTTGGCCAGGGTTGAGTTCGAACCCGCCACCCTTGGTATATGGGGCTGGGGCTGGCACCCTACTCACTGAGCCAGAGGCACCCCCCAATAAGAACCCACTTTAAATATAAAGATACATTAAAATTAAAAGTAAAGGAATGGGGGAAGATTTCCAATACTAATACAAATCAAAAGTAAGCTGAAGTAGCTATATTAATTTTAAATTTTTAGTCCTTAAGTTTAATATAATGCTGTGGAGGTCCGGGTGTTCTTAAGAAGCCTTTGCTTTCTCCTCAGATAATTCACATTAACAGAGTCCCCTATCTTCTGAAAGTCAGCGCAAATTTCAACCACATTTGACAGCATGTCCATTATAATTTAGTGATATGCCTGCTGAGTATGTTGAGTGTTTAGGTCTGATTTGGCTTTACCAGAGATAGAGCAATGTTGCTTAGAAGTTTGGAAATTCATCTTCTAATGCTTGCATTTTATTTATTTATTATTATAGAGGAAGAATGAAAGAATTGTCATATTTTTCTGTTTTACTTTATCACATCTGTTGCTTTTATATTTTCCTTGAGTTAGAATTTCTTCTTTGTATTTGGACATGTTCATCAAAGTTATCCTTTCTACTTTGAAAAAATATAGCTTACCTGTCTTCTTTGAAGGGGGAAGAAGACTTCAGTAATTTCCTTTGTGGGGAAGTCTTAGAAGAAAAATATTTGGAGGTTTTAGATGAAATTCACTATGTCCCTGAGAACATTGTCTAAATTTTCCATGTAGAAGAGTTTATATTAGGATCTTCATTTAAATGGAAACCATTTTATGATGTCTGTTGATCTCATCATAATCTCAGATTCCAAGATGCAATTACCTTGGGGTACACACCTACTTTCAAAGGGGATGAGCCCATTCCAATGCACAATTTAGACATTTCCATTAGTGGTCAAGGACAATTTCTTTCCATACTGATTTTACAGTATGAACTTCCTTTCTATACAGTCCTCGTTCCAGTGACATGATTTAGAGTGGGTGAGGATGAACATTTGTTAGGAACAAAGTAAAGGAAGGCAGAAAGGGCCTGCCTTCTCACTGATCTTCCTGATGTTTCTGCTTTCAATTTTCCTTCATGCTACAGCCTTAGTGCATGTCAGGACAAGGTTGGTGTTAACCCAGATCCTACCCCACCCCCATCCCTTTCTTTTTCCAACTGGCTCCATTGGGTAACAAATACCCACATAGCTGACTTGTACTGTTCTCCATGTTGTGACAGGTTAGTTTACATTGTGTAGGACATGCAGTGGGACATGCTCCAGTTACTCAGAACATCCTAAATAGGTCTTCACTTCAATAAAGGCATAAAACCTTTTGTCTTAGTGGGGCCAGAATCCCAACCCAAAGGAGGTATTTTATGAAATGGTATGCAAAGTAGGGCAAAGAGTTCCTTTTCCAATCTTTTTTCCTGTAGCAACTCTAGGCAAATTCCTCAGAAATCAGATTGGCAAGGGAAAAGAAGGGGTGGGCTGGAACCCTGGAATTTGGGCTTACTGAATGCATGCCATTCCCTTGCCACATAGTACAAATCGATGCCAACTGCAAGAAATAAAGATCTAAGTCTGAAGTGCAATGCAGACACAAGGCAATCATCAGCTCAATTAAACTAGTTACTCTACAAATAACCTAGAAACAGCAGGATTGCCAAACAATCTCCAGCCCCTAAAACATTTGCAAATGAGCATAAAGACTGAGATTTTTCTTTCTTTGTAACCATACGCTGTCACATTTTATAGATGAATTATAGACATGGGCTTTTGGCAGCAGGCTGTAGCAAACATGATTCTGCACTTATTTTCTTTTAATAAGAAGATACAAAGGCTTATGGATATGGCACTGTGCCCGAGAAGGAGTTAGATAAAGCTCTGGAAAGAAGGATGTGGGATGAGAATATATATACTTTTCCTTCTTTTTGGATGCAAGGCAGATATGCTTTATTGTTGTCAGATACATTATCTTTTGTTTTATTTGAGATTGTATTTTTGCACCTGTTAGGAATGTTTATAATAAAATATAAAACTAGCTGGTATGGCATATGTATCTAATTCTAGAATATATACTAATATATATCAGTGTCATTTAAAAATTGCAAATTAAACATATTTTTTCATAAACTAGTAATATAATCTCTTGATGTCATAAATATGAAAGTAACATGTTATTTATACAGTCATGATGTCAGGAAGATATTATTTAAGTACTTAATGGGATCAGAGGCTTAGTGCACAGGAAATATATTTTTTCTATATATTTCCTGTGTCTGTTTTACTTAGTTTAATCATTTTAATTGCAATTTCCTTTTATTTTTAAAACAGGACTATAATTCTTGGCTGCTGTTATTTCTTTTTCATTTTGGCAAGTCAGGGAGTCCAGGTGGCGCTGTAAGGATGAAGGCATAGCTTCCTGCGTTCTCTGCCCCCGTCTTGGTCTGTATCTCTTTTTCCTTTGTTTCCCTTTTCCTTCTCCTTCTCCTTATACTCTGAATTATTTAGCCTTTATTAATTTCACTAGGCTTTGAGTATAAAAAGAGGGCAAAAGAAAACACTGGGTCCCTTTTTATAGATACAGATTGTTTTATACTACATTCTAAATGCTCTGACGATATATACATATTTTCCTGAGGAGTTCTTTTGTTGTTGTTGTTGATGACAATGCCTTGGATTGGAGACAAATGATTTTTAGAAACTGATTTCTCAAGAAAAAATTATTTTAAGACAGCAGTGTAAGAAGTTGAAAATAGAAAAGAAATCCAACATGTGGACTGGAAAGAAAAAGAAAAAGTCCAAAGCTCTGGTTTCAGTCCCATATGTGTGCATGTGTGACATCCATGAGTGGGATCAGCAGTGCCTGGTGGCTGATTTACAGAGTGGGATTCCTCTCCAAGAAGGCAGGCTTTCTCCCTTTGACAACAGAATGAGTGATGGCAGCTGTATTTCAAAAGAATCTGTCTGGGGAAACCAAACTTGGGATAGGGTAGGGTTGACATGAAAAGATAAGGAGACATGAGGACCCCATCTGTCTGGCTGGAGCCCACCTCTGGAGTAGACAGTATCTCCATCTCTTCCAGATTGTAGGGCATTGAGGATTTGCGCACAGGCCACACAGCTGCCTCTTGGTCAGTTTACTTGGACTGGTGAATCACTGGAATCTTTTACAAGTGAAGTCTTATATGAGATATCAAATAGATAAAAGCCTGTCTTATAAACAAAACTGAAATTCGTGGTTTCTTCAGAAAATCTTACAAATGGAGGACTAGACCACAGATGTAGGGGATTTTAACAGTATTCACTCTTGTAAACCATAATAATGGCAGCTAACATGATTACTGTGAACTACTGGAGGTCTATCTCACACGGCTTATTTAATCATGACAACCTTGTGAAGCCAGTTTCATCACCTCTTCCATTCTAGAGATGAGTAAACTGAGGTACACATATAGAGAGAGGTATTGACTTTTGCCTCTATAGCTAGTAAGAAGAGAAACTTGGATTCTTTATTCCTCATCACCTTTTTATTATACATAAAATTTACCATTTTAACCATTTTAAGTATACAATCCAATGACACCAAGTACATTCATAATGTTATTATGCCCATCAGCACTCTCAATTTCCGGAATATTTTCTTCATCTCAAACAGAAACCCTGTTCTCTAGTTGGGCGTGGTGGCCCATGCCTATAATCCCAGCACTCTGGAAGGCCAAGGCCGGTGGATTGCTTGAGTTCAGGAGTTGGAGACCAGCCTTAACAAGATTGAGGCCTCATCTCTACTAAAAGTAGAAAAAAAAAAAAAAAAAAACCCAAAACTAGCTGGGTGTAGTGCCACACACCTCTAGTCCAAGCTACTTGGGAGGCTGAGGCAAGAGGATTACTCAAGGCCCAAGAGTTTGAGGTTGCTGTGAGCGATGATGCCACAGCACTCTACCCAAGGAAACAGAGTGAGATTCTCTCTCAAAAAATCAAACCAAACCAAACCAAAACCAAAAAGACCCAACCCTGCATCCATTAGACAATAACTCCCTCTTTGCTCCACTCCTTGGAACTAGGATTTGAACTCATGAAACTCAGGGTTAAACCCCTAAGTTTAAGCATCAGGCTCTACTACTTCCAATGGTCCCACCATTTTCTCTTTTATTGTGCATTTGAATTAATCCCAGGTTTTAGTGTCAGGCCTTGTGAGTAGAGCCCTGGTAGCCATAGATTATTTCCAGAATAAAGGAGGCTTTCTGGCAAACGTGAAAGTCTGGGTGCAAGTCAGCCTTAGCATTGCTAACCTGGTGACGCTTCTTGCCTGTGGTAGTTCTAACGGTGTGAGGATGATGATTCAGTTTAAAAAAAGCCATTTCTACCCCATATCAATGGAATTATCATGGATTTCTGGGTTAAAAATCAATCAGTTTTGTGTACTGCTATTTTCATAGCTAAGAGAGAGGATATATAAAACAGTAAATGGCACTCTGGATTTGTCAGGGTTTTTCTAAACTTTACTGTATACCTAAATATTGACAAGTTTTCTCTTGGAATTAAAATGAGATCGTGCAACTGTATTATTTGGTAATATCAGACAACTAATATTTTTTCTTCCTATTGTCTTATTTACATACCTAACAACACATTATCATTGTGCGGTTGCTAAACTCAGAGCATGGGAAGAACTGAAGGCACCAGACAAGATAGAACAGAGCTCAGATATAAGGGTAAGGAAGGCCTGCGAATCATGACCCCAAGTCTTGACATGAGAAAAAGCTGACTCTGTCAAAATCGAAAGGTCCTATTTGGCAAAAGATATCATAGCATAGAAAAAAGTTAAGAGTCAAAAGACAAATGGAAAAAAATCTACGAAATAAACGATAGGAAAATGGCTTTATACGTCAAATTACAAAGAGCTCTTACAAATTAAGCAAAAGTGAAGCATATGGAGAGGAGATGCAGATGGATGAAAAGATGCTCAAGGTAACTAGTATTCAATGAAGTGCAAATAAAAGCAAAAACGATATTAATTTTTTCCCTATTTTTTTAATTTATTTTTTTAATTTTTTTTATTGTTAAATCATAGCTGTGTACATTAGTGCAATCACCTGTACCCATTCTAAGATGCACCATAGATGTGGCCCCACCCTTTACCCTCCCACCACCAAAACCTGCCCCCACCCCTCCCCCCCCGTTGCCCCATCCCCCAAGTGGAACCTAGCAACAGGGGGACGGGGAACCGGGGGGGCGGGAGGAGGGAGATAGGTGGAGGTAGGGGGATTGGTGAGAATACAGTTGCGGTGCATCTTACAAGGGTATATGTGAAACTTAGTAAACGTGGAATGTAAATGTCTTAACACAATAACTGGGAAATTGCCAGGAAAGCTATGTTAACCAGTGTGATGTAAATGTGTCAACCGGTCTGTGAAACTAGAGTATGATGCACCATGATCATATTAATATACACAGCTATGATTTAATATAAAAAAATAAATTAATTAATTTAAAAAAGAATAAATCCATTATATCTCAGACAAAAAAAAAAAGAATGTTATCTGGCTCATGCATATAGTTATGAGTTTGGGCTGAGAACAACTGGGTGGTCCTTATGGTCTGGGGCAGAATTAGCTATTCGTGTCAGGTTCCTTCCCATTTCTGGGACCTTATCTGAAATAGCTGAGATGCAGTGAAGTATTCAAACCCTCTCACTTTCCAAAAGGCTATTTTAGGTTTGTTCACAATAATAATAATAATGATTCCCAATGCTAGAGCAGAAGCTGTGACACTTCTGGAAGTGTCTAGACTCAGAACTTGCATAATATTACTTTCTCTATGTCCTATCTGTTAAAAGCTCATAAACCTGGTCATATTCAAAAGTGGAGGAATAGACTTTACCTCCTGATGGAGAGGTGCAAAGAATTTGTAGCCATTCCTTTAAATTACTATATATAATCACAAATAACAACAACAAAACTAAGCTGGTGAAAACATGAGGAAATGAATTCTGTTGGTTAGACTGCAAATTAGTACAACTTCTAGGACAGCGGTATGGAGATTCCTCAAGGAAATAAATGTAGACTTGCCATTTGATCCATCAATCCCACCGCTATCCAAAGGAAAAAAAGTCATTTTGTCAAAAAGAGTCATTTCTAGGTGTCTTTTTGACAAAATGACTTTAGACACTTATACGAGAATGTTTATTGCCCCTCAATTCACAATCACCAAGATGTAGAAACAACCCAAGTGTCCATGAATGAATAAATAAATTATGGTATATGTATACCATGGAATACTCTTTAGCAATAAAAAGATGGAGACTTTGCATCTTTTGTCTTTACCTGGATGAATTTGGAGAACATCCTCCTAAGTAAAGTATCATAGAAATGGAAAATAAAATATTCAATATACTTGATACTAATGTGAAACCAGTAGATGAACAACACTCACATCATGTGAGAGAAAAACACTACCACATTCAAGTAGAGGGAAGAGAGAGATAAAAGGGGGAAGATGGGAGAGAGGAAGAGAACAGAAGGGGTTTGGTAACCTATCACCTACTGGACACAATGTCGGGGTATATGACATATTTCCTGAGTGAAGAGCTCAACTACAACATGGACTTTACCTAAGCAAACAATGAAACCTAATCATTCATACCCTTATATTAACCTGAAATTTAAAAAAAAAAAAAAAAAAAAATATATATATATATATAAAAGACACCCAATCCAATGTTTATTTCAGCACAATTAACAATAGCAAAGATGTGAAATCAACCTAAGTGTCCATCAATTCAGGCATGGATAAATGAAATATGTATGTGTGTGTGAATAACAGGATATAATAGTCTAGGGATACGATTTTTTTCCCTCAACATTTTGAATATATTATATCACTCTCTCCTGACCCATAGGTTTTCCTAAGAAGTCTGCTGCCAGACATACTGGAGCTTTGGTTAGCCTGATAATTAATTGCCTTGAGGTAGTCTTGTTTGGATTAAATCTTCCTGGTGTTCTACCACCTTCTTGTGCCTGGATATTGATATTTTTCTCTAGGTTTGGAAACTTCTGTTATTATTTCTTCTAGAAAACTTCCTACCACAGTCTTTCTCTCTACCTCCTCTTTAAGGCCAGTAATTCTTAGATTTGCCCCTTTGAGCTAGTTTCCACATTTTGTAGGCATGTTTCATTCTTTCTTATTCTTTATTCTTTTCTTTTTCTTCTGTATATTTTCAAATATATTTCAAGCTAAGTGAACATATACTTCAAGCTCATTAATTTTTTTTCTTTTGCTTGAGAGACTCTGATTTATTTTCCAGTTTGCCAGTGCATTTTTCAGCTTTAAAATTTCTGCTTGAATGTTTTTTATTATTGTTTCAATCTCTTTGTCAAATTTCTCTGACGGGCTCCTGAATTCCTTCTCTGTATTGCCTTGAAGTTCATTGTTTTCTTCAGAATAGCTATTTTGAATTCTTTGTCTGAAAGATCATATATCTTCATCACTCTGGGGCTGGTTGCTTGTTTCTTATTTAGTTCATTTGTTGAAGTCATGTTTTCCTGGATGTTCTTGATGCTTGTGTATGTTCATCAATGTCTGGGCCTTGAAGAGGTTAAGTATTTACTCTAATATAATTTCCAGTATGGGCTTGTTTGAACCCATCAATTTTTTTTTTTGAACCACTCTAAAGAAATACCTGAGGCTGAGTAATGAATGAAGAAAAGAGGTTTACTCAGCTCAGAGTTCTGCAGACTATGCAAGAAACATCATATCAGCAGCTGTTTCTGGTGAAGGCTTTAGGAAACTTTCAATAAAGGCAGAAGGTGAAGGGCACACAGGTATGTCACATGGCAAGAGAAGGAGCAAAGAGAGGGAAGAATAGGTGTCAGGGTATTTTTAATCAACCAGCTTTTGTGTGAACTAGTAAAGTAAGAACTCATTATTGTAGGGAGGAAACCAAGCCATTTATGAGAAATCTGTTCCCATGTCCAAAACATCTCCAACCAAGACCCACATTCAATACTGGGGATCAAATTTCAATATGAGATTTGGAGCAGCCAAACATCCAAACTTTATCACTGGCCTTAAGAAAGTTTTTTAGATATTCAAAGAAAATTGAGTGTTTTACTCTAGATTCTAAGTTTGGCCACTACAGCTGTTTCAGGGGGGTGCCCCAAGCCCAGTGATGCTGTGACTCTTGCAGACTCCCAATGGTACTGCTGTGGGGGACTTGGGTAAGATATGGGAGAATTCCCTGGACTATCAGACAAAGTCTCTGACTCCCTTCCCTCACAGTCTGTGCTTGGGCTATGGGAGATGGGAGAGAAGTGCACTTCTTCGAGGCTACTGCAGCTGGGACTGTGCCAGGTCACAGCTCAGTCCTACCTAAAGCCCTTTATTAGCGGTAGCTGTCTGGCTACTTCTAATATTTATTCAAAGCCCAAGGGATCATTAGGCAGCAGGACTTGCCAGGACAGTTCTTCCTTTCAGGCAAGGATGTTTCTTTTGGCTCAGAGTGGATCTAGAAATGCCACCCAGGAACTAAGACCCAGAATCAGAGGCTTCAGGAGTCTTCTTGGTACTCTACTGTGGCTAAGCTGGTACCCAAGTCACAAAACAAAGTCCTCCAAACTCTTCCCTCTCCTGCATGTGCAGTTTACAGTAGGGTTCACGCTCCTATTAGAATCTGATGTGGCTGCTGATGTGACAGGAGGCAGAGCTCAGGTGGTGGTGCGAGTGATGGGGAGTGGCTGTGAATACAGATGAAGCTTCACTCACCTGCCACCTGCTGGCCTCCTGCTGTGCAGCCTGGTTCCTAACAGGCCAGGGACTGGTACTGGTCTGCACCTCAGATTTCGAGAACCACAGTTTTACAGAACTATTATCACAGCTATTATCCTGGTCTCCATGCATCCAGTTATTTCCCCATACAAATTTATCATTTATACAAACAGCCTTTGATTGACTCAATTTTTCTACATCATGCTGCCTTAACTGCCCAGTATGCAGCCATATCTATAGGATAAAATGTACGCTATGCTCCTTCTTTTCTTCTGCTATATTTTATTAGCAACTGTATCATTAAGTTTATATATTTGAAAGTATCTCTTGTTTTTCAGCTGTTCAGAATCAGAGCATGATAAGGAGGACTGACAACTTGCAATTTATATTTATTTTTTATTTTTTTGCAGCCCCTGAATGGCTGGATTATCTTTATGGCTCTCGGCCCTGTGCATCAGAATGAGAGAGAAGAAGGCAGCAGGTGTTGGAGAGGAAGGTGTTTTCTTTTGTTCCCATTTTGTTCATTTTCTGGAACTCAGAATCCAGCAACGGTGAAACAGACACACTGCCTTGGGCTCCTTAGCTGCTGACTGAGGCAGCTGGCGGACAACAAACATGGGCTAATTAACAGACGCATTTAAGTAAAAACATGGCATATGATAAAAGGAAGCTGCCAAGCGAATTACTTACTTTTGCAGGAGCCACATAAAATTCAAGTTAACTCACTTTCGTGGTGTTTTAACGTGTTCTGGCACCTCTGGGCTTGCAGCTCAGCTCCCGAGTGGTCCACAAGTGCCCTTGCAGCCACACATTGCGCTGGCTGCCAGCGCAGGGCACTCACATAGTGTGGGGAGCTGTCACATCTGAAAGCAGGAGCTCCCCATCTGATGGACTGAGGCACGTAGCTGCTTGTTTTATTTCACTTCTTCTTCCCTCAAGGCTTAGCTTCAGGAAACCAACAGCTTGTTATTCAGGAACTTGGAAGAAGTGTTGGAGTTGGCAAGAGTGAGCCTGTCTCATCCATAAAGGCTCCTGGTCCTCAATTCGTTTCATTCAATTATACAAATATCTATTAATTGACTTGGGTACAAAGGACTAGGCTGGTTACTCCAGGCAGGAAAGGAGCCATCAGAAGTCTCTTTATAGGTCTATCATACAAACATTTATGACATATGGGAGGGAAAAGTCTCATGAGAGCTGCACCAAGTGCCAATGTGAAAGGCCCAGGGAAAGAGACAGCCTCACTCAGTACAGTGCTGACCTTCACCAGCCAAGGGGGGAAATTTTTCTTATCTGGAAAATGAGGAAATCCACCATCCTATGTCAAAGACTTAGACTGAGGATTCAATAAAATATTTTATGTGAATTTCCTTAGCATAGTACCCAAATGATAGTAGGAATTTAGCAAATGTTAGTTTCTTTCACTTTAATGCTATCTTTGAGATGGACTTTCTCCAAACTAGGTGGGAGATTTGTAGGCAGGGATGGTGCTGGTGACCGACACAAGAGGATACAGGTGAGGAAAACT
>CAUYPK010011064.1:0-34944 GCA_963574355.1 Loris lydekkerianus
GAGGTGATGGTGTCTGTGGGTGATGAGGACTGGGGTTGATAGTTACTGGGGGTGATGGGGACTGTGGGTGATGGGGACTGTGGGTGATGGGGACTGTGGGTGATGGGGACTGTGGGTGACAGGGACTGTGGATGATGGAGACTGTGGGTGAGGGTGACTGGGGGTGATGGTGTCTGGGGCTTGTGGGGGCTGGGGGTGGTGGGGACTGGGGCGGCTCCTCCAGATATGCCATAGTAACTGGGGGGGGGGGCAGCAGTGGAGCTGCTCAGGGGTCTCTGGGGTCTGCTCTCTGCTCCCGCTACCAATCCAACTCTCTTCCTGACTCTTTCTTTCTTTCTTTTTTGAGACAGTCTTACTGTCACTCTCAGTAGAGTGCCTTGGTGTCACAGCTCACAGGAAACTCAAACTCTTGGGCTTAAGCCATTCTCTTGCCTCAGATTCCCAAGTATCTGGGACTATAGGTACCCACCACAATGCCTGGCCATTTTTGTTGTTGTTGTTGTTGTTGTTGTTGTTGTTGTTGTTGTCATTGTTTTTCTTTTTGTTTTTGAGACAGAGTCTCAAGCTTTTGCCCTGGGTAGAGTGTGGTGGCTTCACAGCTCACAGCAAACTCAAACTCTTGGGCTTAAGCGATTCTCTTGCCTCAGCCTCCCACATAGCTGGAACTACAGGCACCTGTCACAATGCCCGGCTATTTTCTTATTGCAGTTGTCATTGTTGTTTGGCAGGCCAGGGCTGGGTTTGAACCCGCCCAGTCCTGGTATATGTGGCTGGCGCCCTGACCACTCAGTACCTGCGCTGAACCTCTTGCTGACTTCTTAACAGGAGCTATTGGGCAAATTGTCAGGCTTCTGAAGGCCAGGTCAACAAATTGCCAGGCAAATTGCCTCCTAACTCTGATTTACAACCCAGACCACTACAACTCTGTGGGACAGAAGACTGGTGTTACAAACATTCTTTCCTAATAAGCAACTGCAGACCTCAAGCCAGTTTTAGCCAGTTTATAAACACGGTACATAGTCTTTTCATCTCATAGTTTACCTTTTGATGCAAAGAGCCAAATTCTACCTCATTTCAATGCTAAAACCCCTCCACAAAGTGAACATGGGTTGCACGGTATATATACGTTTACTCATTGTATGCGGGCTCGGTTCTCTCAGAAACTCGCAGAGCTGCCCCCCACACCTGCTGACCACATGGTCTCATGTGTAAGGCAGATCCCCTCAGAAACACGCAGAGCTGCCCCCCACACCTGCTGACCACGTGGTCTCTTGGGTAAGGCAGACCCTGTAAGGTATGAAAACCAACTTCTCCTGGACTCCTTTGACAAGAGCACCCTTGGTACACACCAAAGACCGTCTCTTCCCAACATGCAACTTGATGATCACCCATAAAACTCTCTTTTCCACTATTTAGCCATCCTGGTGGTCAGTTGGATGACACATCTCATAGATTTATTTTAAGAACTAAGTGAGAAACAATACAATGTGATATACATTTAGCGTATCTGAATTTAGTGCACTAGATGGCCCATAATTACTGCTAAGTAGCTATTACCATCATTATTACACTCTTTCTTTATTACTTTATCATCAACGTGTATATTTTTCAAAGCACTTTCACTCATTCTATCGCTTCTTTTTTTTATTGTTAAATCATAGCTGTGTACATTAGTGCAATCAAGGGGTACAATGTGCTGGTTTCATATACAATCTGAAACATTCCCATCAGACTGTTTATTCTTTCTTCCACTCTTTTATTCTAGGTTAAGACATGCTCAGATCATCACTAGCTTCAAAAATATGTATTCATGTGTGAGACCATGTTAGCCCTCTCCAGTCATTCTTAGTACATCCAGCGCCCTCCCTGCACTTATTCTTACACTTCCCACATGACCTTGACCTCATAGCATATTGTTCCTGCCTTCACAACAAACACAGTAACTGGTTCTGAGGCTCCTGGCTGTGGAGTTTTGCTATGCCCAACTCTTATAAACAGCAGGGTTTGTTTTATAGTAATAAAAGACTCAAAGTGCCTGCACCACCTCATCAGACTTCTGAGCCTGGCTTTCAGATCCTCCAAAATTTGGGAAGCTCACTTGACAGACCTGCGGAAAGGGGAGGGGGTGGGACAAAAGACTTAGCAGTTGTTTTATGGCTTTTGAGAGCTGAGCTACCTCAGTCAGGATACCAGCAGTAGCCTCTCCTTTTCTTTTCAACTCAGACTCTGACATGTGAATTCTGGAGGAAGATTGTCAGGATGGGGGGAGAGGAGGAGATGGATATTTTTGGAAGCAGTAGAGGTTCCCTATGAGCAATCAAAGTACTGCCCCCCCCCCCGAGGAAGATACCCTGATAAGAACAAGCGGCAGCCACTCATGCCATTGCCTGGAGCAATTACATGGACGGGGCACTCTGGCGTGGCCCTGAGAAAATGATTATCCGTGATTATCTCTAGACTCCTGAAGGGTACCCAGAGCTTTCTTTGGGGGAGTCTAGAGGTCAAAACTGTTTTCATAGTATACCAAGGTATTATTTGTCATTTTAACTGTGTTGACATTTATACTGTGGTATAAAAACAATGATGGGTAAAAGGGTAGGCTAGGCAAGAATGAAGATGGTGTCTTCAAATGAAATGAGCAATTGCATTCTACACTACCACGTACTTTATAGTCCTTTTTCTTTATTTTTATTTTTATTTTATTTTATTTTGACACAGGGTCTTACTCTGTTGCCCTGGCTAGAGAGCCCTTGCTCACAGCAACCTTGCTCACAGCAACCTCACAGCAACCTCAAACTCTTGGGCTCAAGTGATCTTCTTGTTTCAGCCCCCCAAGTAGCTGGGACTACAGGTGGCCACCACAATGCCTGGCTAGTTTTTTAGTAGATACGAAGTCTAGCTTTTGCTCTGTCTCAAACTCCTAGGCACAAGCAATCCACCCACCTTGGCCTCCAGAACTGCTGGGATTATAAGCCTGAGCCACCATGCCCTGCCTTACAGGCCTTTATAAAAACATGCCAGTTTTGCTTAAGAATACCCTTGATGGAGCAATAAAAATGATTGATTTTTATTGATGTGGTGGTGTTATATAAAAAAGATTAATTTTATGAAATCTTCTTTTTTAAGAAACACTGTGTTGCCCAGGCTGGAGTGCAGTGGCTATTCAACAGGTGCACTCATCACACACTGCAGCCTTGAACTCCTGGCCTCAAGGGACCCTCTGGCCTCAGTCTCCTAAATAGCTGCGAGTACAGTTGGACACCATCTAATCTGGCTTGATTTTATCAGATCATAATCCTTGAGTACATAACTTTCTAATATTCTGTGGGACAAAATAGGAAGCATCCAGGAGGCACTTCTGCTGCACCTCCAGGACCAAGGAGTATCTCAAGGAAAAACGCTCGCCTAATCTGGTTGTGGGCCGAACCAATAGGCTTTTTCATGAAACACCAAATTAACCTAAAAGATGAACTGGCAGACAAACTAAAGTTATTCAGCCTTGGGTATTCAGCAGAAAATTTCCCAAAAAGGAACAAAGTCATCCTATTATTTCAGGGAAAACCACTGAAAATATTTGATAAAAGTGGAGCTTCCAAGAAAAAATTAGAATCTTGGGCTATTTACATCTGCTACTGCAAGGGCTACTACCAGCCCTCCAAAAGATTTTTCTGAGGAGCCTGGTAAAGACATTAACAAATGTGAGGGGTTTTGATATTGTAGTAATGAAATGTATTGATAAAAAAAAAAAAATCACAAGATGAATACATTTAGAAAGGAGCGCTTTATTTCTTATAAAAGATTGCAACCTACAGGCTGAGAAGCGGGACCTAGGGCTGAGACCAAAGCCAGGCTCTTTGAAGAGGGAAGGGCGGAACAAGAATTTTTGCCAGAGAGGTTGGCTAGACATTGAACAGGTTATAGGCACAGCTAGGAATAATCACGGTGGGGGAGGCCTCATAGGCATGCATGCTAAGCAAACTTACATATTGCATACATTCCATGTTCAATTTGGGGTGGAGATTTAACATTAAAATGCAGGAAAATTAGGCTCTGTGTGTCAAAAAGTGAAACAGGACACAAAGGTGTTTTGTTCCCTGCCCCCTCCACAGTGCAGGAAAGAATGCACTGTGAGCCTGGTCAGTTGTCCCATTGAAACCATAAAAACAGAGCGGAGTTCTGGCTGTGGCGTTGAGTGGTTGGGTGGTTGGCTGCAGTCAGTGAATGAATGAGATTTCAATTCTTTATTTTCCCAGGGCTTATTTTTGTTTAATTCTTAGGAAAAATCTGGTATCAGTTAGTGATGGGGGTGTACTAAGGTGTGACCAATCTACTGTTTTATCATGGCTGGAAAACTTAGTTTTTTAAGGTTTTTCTGGGCTCTCCTGGGCCAAGGATGCCCATTCAGTTAGTTGGGGACTCAGGATTTTATTATTATTCCACAATCCTTAACCTGAACCAACCTGATGTTAACCAATTAGTTATCCGTCTATTGTTCTGTCTCCCTGTCTCCACCTTATAAGGAAATTAACTTCGAAATGACCAATCTGCTTTTTATTCTTTGCTTCTCACTTCAGCCCTTTCTGTTTATAAAACCAACCTGTTCTGCTCTAATCATTGGAGCAGATAATCTGTTTTCTGGAATGAAGCACTGCCCAACTGTAGAATTGCAATAAGGCCAACTGCGTTCTTTGAGTTTGTTGTAATTTTGTCTTTTGACAATGTGCAAGGATTAATTTTTTTGTGTTTTGAGATACAGTCTCACTCTGGCACCCTGAGTAGAGTGCCTTGGCATCATAGCTCACAGCATCCTCAAGCCCTTGGGCTCAACCAATCATCTTGCCTCAGTTGTTCTATTTTTAGTAGAGAACAGGGTCTTGCTCTTACTCAGGCTGGTCTTGAACTCCTGAGCTCAAGCTATCCACCTGCCTCAGCCTCCCAGAGTGTTAGGATTATAGGCATTAGCCACCATGCCTGGCCCAAGGAATTTACTTTTTTATATTTTTACGTGAATGAATAGATGTTTCTGAGCACACTTGTAAAGAAGGCAAACTTGACCTTCAAGTTCTCTGCTGCCTGTTTGAAACCTTTCTATCCTAGTAGGATCTCATTCCTAATGTCACCTCATGCTCACCCTCTAACCACTTAGTTCCCTATTAACTACAGACTATTTTATTTAACCACAGCTATGGCCTAAGTATATTCCTTAAGTCCATGTGTTGCAAATGTAATAATCCCCAATGCAACATTATTAGGATTTGGGGCTTTTGACAGGTGTTTAGGTCATAAGGGCCAAACCATTATGAATTATGACTAATTCTAATGATAGAATATTCATTAATTAATGAATAGATTAATGCCATGAAAGGGCTCGATCTCATTTTGCCTTTCACATTCTGCCATGTGAAGACACAGAGTTTAAGGCACCATCTGGGGAGCAGAGATTGGACCCTCACTGGACAGCTGAGCCTGCCAGCTCCTTAATCTTGGACTTCCATCCTCAGAACTATAGAAAATAAATTTATATTCTTTATAAATGGCCCTGTCTGTGAAATTTTGTTATAGGAGCACAAATAGACTGAGACAACCACAAAAGCCTTCCCCCCAATACACAGAGATTTCTCTAGAAAGCCAACAAGAAGTGACATGAGGCTGGGGCTGTGCCTCACACCTGTGATCCTAGCACTCTAGGAGGCCGAGGAGGGTGGGTCGCCTGCTCAGGAGTTCAAGACCAGCTTGAGCAAGAGGGAGACCCCATCTCTAGTAAAAATAGAAAAAAATTAGCTGGGCATTATGGTGGACGCCTGTCATCCCAGCTACTCAGGAGGCTAAGGCAGGAAGATTGCTTGAGCCCAAGAGTTTGAGGTTGCTGTGAGCTATTACGCCACAGTACTCCACCCAGGGTGATAAAGTGAGACTCTGGCTCAAAAATAAATAAATAAATAAATAAAAAAGAAAGAAGGAAGGAAGGAAGGAAGGAAGGAAGGAAGGAAGGAAGGAAGGAAGGAAGGAAGGAAGGAAAAGAGCGGGTGTTCTAGGTGCCCAGGAGACTGCAGGAGAAAGCAGGTAGCCTTATGACATCCTTCCTAGTAGAAATTATTATTTTTTTAATAACCAAATGTACCAGACAATGTCTATCAGGCAAACAGAAGCCACTTCAAGTATTCAGAACAAAGGGAATTTAATTCAGGCATTTTTTACATTGGTGACGAAGAAGCTGAGAAGCCACACTGAACAGTGGGGTGACCAGGAGGTCAGCCCATGCTAGAGACACAGGGAAGAGGCTGCTTGTTAGCAGAGCCTGGAAACAGGTGCTGGAGTGACAGCCCAAATATTGACATAAAATTGACACAGAATAAAGTGCACCTATCTAAAATGTAAAATGTGTTTACTTTAACTGTGTGTCCTTAGCTGTGCAGAAGGTTTTTAGCTTAATTAAGTCCCATTTATTTATTTTTGTGTCGTTGTGATTGCCAATGGAGTGTTCTTCATAAAATCTTCCCCAGGGGCAGCGCCCATAGCTCAGTGGGTAGGGTGCCAGCCACGTACAAGGAGGTTGGCAGGTTCGAACCCAGCCTGGGCCAGCTAAAAACAAATAACCGCAACAACAACAACAACAAAATAGTACGGTGCCGTGGCTGAAATAATGTCTTTTGCAGTAACTTGGATGAAACTGGAGATCCAGCCTCCCAAGGAGCTGGGATTACCACTATGAAAAATAAAATAAAACCAAAATTTAAAAAGTGTAAAATGTCTTAACTTTCACGTATGTATACACTCATGAAAATGTCACCATAGTGAAGATGGTGGCTGTGTCTGTCACCTCCGAAACTTTCCTCGTAACCCCTTATTTCCCCTTCCTTCCAGCTTTCTCCATGCTCAGTCTCAGTCCTCCCCCAACCAAATGACCTACTTTATGTCACTAATGAGTCCTTTGCATTTTCTAGAATTACGTTTCACTATATTTTATTTTATATAGTGACAGGGTCTTGCTCTGTCACCCAGGCTAGAGTACAGTGACATCATCATAACTTTACTGCAGCCTCCAACTTCTGGACTCAAGCGATCCCCCTGCCTCACCATCTCAAATACCTGGGAATACAGGCACAACTCACCACATCTGGCTAATTCTTTAAAAAAATTATTTGTAGACACAGAGTCTCACCATATTGCCAAGTTGGTCTCAAACTCCTGGCCTAAAGTAATTCTCTGACCTCAGCCTCCCATGGTGCTGGGATTACAGGTGTGAGCCGCCACATTCACCACACTAGCATTTTATATAAATACATTCATTCATACCATTTTTAGTCTGGCTTCTTTCATTCAGGATGCTTATTTTCAGACTCATTCATGTATCCATGGCTCATTTTCGCTGTTCTGTGGTATTCTTTTGTGTGGCTATGTGACAATTTATTTCCCAGATTATTCCTTTTGCTACTTTATTTTTTTTTTTATTTATTGTTTTGAAACAGAGTCTCACTCTGTCACCTTGGGTAGAGAGAGTATCATGGCGTCATAGCTCACAGCAACCTCAAACCCTTGGGCTTGAGCAATCCTCTAGTCTCAGCCTCCTAAGTAGCTGGGATTACCACCATGTCTGGCTAGTTTTTCTATTGTTAGTAGAGTCTGGGTTTCACTCTGTCTCAGTCAGGTCTCGAGCTCCTGAGCTGAAGCAATCCTCCTGACTCAGCCTTCACAGTGTTAGGGTTATAGGGGTGAGCCAACCACGCCTGGCCTAGTATGTTACTTTAATCCACACCTCAACCACTATCTGACCAGACAGTGAAACGGTTCTCCTTCCTGTTTCCTCTATATATGCTTTTTAAAATTTCAATGTATCAAGGGAGTGTAAATGTTTTTGTTACATGGATGCACAGTATCCATGCTGAAGTCAGAGCATTTGATGTGTCAGCCACTAGAATAGTGTTCATCGTATGGAACCTGATAGGTAAGTTTTTACGTATATCCTTCCCCCTCTCTCTCCCTACGCCCTCCTTGGTCTCCAGTGACCTTTACATCTCTTTGTGCCCATGTGTACCCATCATTCAGCTCCCACTATCAGTGAGAACATGTGCTTATTTTTCCATTCCTGAAATACTTCTCTTAGGATAATGATCTCCAGTTCCATCCAAGTTACTGCAAAAGACCTTATTTCACCCTGCACAGTGGCTCACACCTGTAATCCTAATACTCTGGAAGGCCGAGAAAGGTGGATTGCTTGAGCTCATAAGTTCGAGACCAGCCTGAGCAAACGTGAGACCTGTGTCTCTACTGAAAATAGAAAACTGAGGCCAGAGGATCACTTAAGCCCAAGAGCTGGAGGTTGCTGTGAGCTATGACACCACAGCACTCTACCCAGGGCAACAGCTTGAGACTCTATCTAAAAAAAAAAAGAAAAAGAAAAAGACATTATTTCATTCCTTTTTATGGCGGAGTAGTATTCCATGGCCTGTGTATGTATATACCATAGTTGCTTCATTCACTCATGAACTGATGGGCACTTAGGCTGATTTCACAATTGTGAATTGTGCTCCTATAGACACTCACATGCAGGGTTTTTGTTTTGTTTTGTTTTTTAATAAAATGACTTCTTTTCCTTTGGGTAGATACCCAGTAGTGGGATTGTGGGCTCAAATAAGAACTCTCCAGAGAGGTTGTGCTAATTTGCAGTCCCACCAGCAGTGTATAAGTGCTCCTGTTTCTTTGTATCCGCAGCAAAACAAAATTTGACTTTTGTTTTAGACTTTTTGATAAGGGCCATTCTGTCAGGGACAGGTGGTATCTCACTGTGGTTTTAATTTGCACTTCTGTGATGAGTGATGTTGACATTTTTTTCATATGTTTGCAGGCCATTTATATCTTCTTTTGAAAAAAATTCTGTTTATGTCTTTTGCCCATTTTTTGATGGGGCTATTTGTTTTTTTCTTGATAATTTGTTTGAGTTCTTCATAGACTCTGATATTAGTCCTTTGTCAAATGTATAGTATGCAAATATTTTCTCCCATTCTATAGGTTGTCTATTTGCTCTGTTGACGATTCCCTTTACTGCGCAGAGGGCTTTTAATTTAATTAAGTCCTATTTATTTATTTTTGTTGTTGCTATATTTGCCTTTGGGGTCTTGGTCATGAATTCTTTGCCTAGGCCTATGTCTGATCTTTGACAAAGCAGACAAAAAAAACACTGAAGAAAATATGCCCTATTTAATAAATGGTGCTAGGAAAAGTGGATAGCTACATACAGAAGAATGAAACAGGACTCATCTCTTGCACATGGAAAAATTCATTAAAAATGGATTAAAGACTTAAGTGTAAGGTATAAAACCATAAAGATTCTAGAAGAAAACATAGGAAAATATTTTCTATATATTGTATACCTACTAATTTATAGTCTATAGGGATTTATTGCATCAAATAGTTCTGTCTTCTTCAAATATAATTTTTTTTTTATTTTTCTGGGCGGGGCTGGGTTTGAACTCACCACCTTAGGTATATGGGAACGTAGCCCTACTCCTTTGAGCCATAGGCACTGCCCTTCAAATATAATTTTAATCATTTCAATACCTTCCTCTTTTAGAACCATAGCACACCTTTAATAGCAAACTTAAATTCTTGGTCACTTTTTATTTTATTTTATTATTAACTCATAGCTGTGTACATTAATGCAATCATAGGGCACCATACACTGGTTTTATAGACTATTTTACTTATTTTCATCACAGTGGTTAACATAGTCTTCCGGCATTTTCTTAGTTATTGTGTTAAGACATTTATATTCTACGTTTACTAAGTTTCACATGTACCATTGTAAGATGCACTGCAGGTGTAATCCCACCAATTACCCTCCCTCTGCTCATACTCCCCCCTCCCTCCCCTCCCTCCCTTTCTTCCCCACTTTCGTAGTTTATAACTGGGTTAGAGCTTTCATATGAAAGCCATAAATTAGTTTCATAGTAGGGCTGAGTACATTGGATACTTTTTCTTCCATTCTTGAGATACTTTACTAAGAAGAATATGTTCCAGCTCCATCCACATAAACATGAAAGAGGTAAAGTCTCCATCTTTCTTTAATGCTGCATAATATCCCATGGTGTACATATACCACAATTTATTAATCCATTTGTGGATCGATGGGCTCTTGTGTTTTTTCCGTGATTTAGCAATTATGAATAGGGCTGCAATAAACATTCTGGTACAAATATCTTTGTTATGGTGAGATTTTTGGTCTTCTGGGTATATGCCTAGTAGAGGAATTATAGGATTGAATGGCAGATCTATTTTTAGATCTCTAAGTGTTCTCTATACCTCTTTCCATTTAAACAGATTATTTGATATTTTTCCCCTATTGAGTTGTTGAAGGTCTTTATGTATTCTAATTATTAATCTTTTGTTAGACAGGTAGTTTGCAAAAATCTTCTCCCATTCTGTGGGTTGTCTTTTCACTTTGCTGATTTTTTCTCTTCACTTTGTTGTTTTCTCTACTGTGCAGAAACTTTTTAATTTGATGTGAACCCATTTGTCCACTTTTGTTTTGGTAGCCTGTTTTGGGGATATTACTCAAGTATTAAAGAGGTGAATGCATTAGAGCAATGATATTTATTAAGGAATCCTGTACAATTTCTCACTGATAAAAATATTTTTTCACTGATAATACTATAATGTAATACAATAGTAAGGAAACTGAATCACTTATAAAAAGAAAAAAAAAAAAAAGTCCTTGCCCAGACCAAAGTCCTAAAGCATTTCTCCAATGTTATCTTTTGATAATTTCATTGTTTCATGTCTCGGATTTACACCTTTGATCCATTTTAATTTGCTTATTTTTGTATATTGGGGGACGTGAAAGTCTAGTTTCTTTCTTCTGCATATGAATATCAAGTTTTCCCAGCACCATTTATTAAAAAGACTGTCCTTTCCCCACTATATATTCTTGGCACTTTTGTCAAAGATAAGGTCACTACCTATGAGTAGATTTATTTATGAGTTCTGTATTCCATTCCATTCTACATATTTATTTTTATGCCAGTACCATGCTGGTTTTGGTTATTATAACTCTGTAGTAGTTGAAGTCATGTAATATAATTCCTCCAGTCCTGTTCTTTTTGTTCAGGATGGCAGCTGTGGCTATTTTGGGACTTTTGTAGCTCCATATAAATTTTAAGGTTATTTTTTCTATTTATGTGAAGAATGCCCTTAGTATTTTGATGGGGATTGCATTAAACCTATAGATTGATTTATGTATTGTGGACAATTTAACAATATTGGTTCTTCCAATCCACAAGCATGTGATGTATTTGCATTTTTGTGCATCCTCTGCAATTGCTTTCATCAACGTTTTATAGTTTGCATCATAGAGATCTTTCACTTCCTTGGTTAAGCTTATTCCTTAGGAATTTTATTGTATTGAAGTTGTTATAAATGAGATTACTTTCTTAGATTTTGGGGATGTTTATTATTGTCATATAGAAATGCTATGGATTTTTGTATGTTGATTTTGTTACTACCACTTTACTGAATTTGTTTAACCATTCTGACCGTTTTTGTGTGGAGTCTTTAGGTTTCTTTAGATATAAGATTATACCATCTGCAAACAAGAATAATTTAACTTCTTCCTTTTCAAGTTGACTGCCCTATATTTCTTTCTCTTGTCTGACTGCTCTAGGTAGAACTTATAGTACTATGGTAAATAACAGTGATGAAAGTGGGCATTCTTGTCTTGTGCCAGATTTTAGAGGGAAGACTTTCAATTGTCCCTATTCAGTATGGGATCTGTCATATATAGTCATTCAGCTGTGGGTCTGTCATATATAGTTTTCGTGGTGTTAGGATAAATTTCTTCTATTTCCAGTTTTTTGAGAGTATTTATCATGAAGTTATGTTGAATTTTATCAAATGCTTTGTCCGCATCAATTGAAATGATCATATGTTTTTTGCTTTTTCCTATTGGTATAATGTATCACATTGATTGATTTGTGTGTGTTGAATCATCCTTGCATGCCTGGGGTGAATCCCACTTGTCATAATGAAACTCTTTTTAATGTATTGCTGAATTCAGTTTTCTAGTATTTTACGGAGGACTTTTCATGTACATTCATCAGGAGTATTGGTCTATAGTTTTCTGGATTTTGCTATCAGGTAATACATGCTTCATGGAATGAGTATAGGAGTATTCCTAATTCCTCAATTTTTACAAAAAATAGTTTAAATAGGATTGGCATTAGTTCTTTCTGGAATGCTTGGTAGATTTCAGTGCTGAAGCCATCAGGTTCTGCACTTTTCTTTCATGGCAGACTTTTTATTACTGCTTCTATCTTTTTATTTGTTATTGGCTTGTTCAGGTTTTGCATTTCTTCCTAGTTCAGTCTTGGTAAGTTGTATGTGTCTAGGAATTATCAGTATGTCAATGAAGAGATTAGGAAGGAAACTAAAAAATTTCGTGAAACAAATAAAAATGAAAACACACCATATCAAAACCTATGGGATACAGTAAAAATAGTAATAATAGGAAAGAATATAGCAGTAAGAGCTATAAACCTTTCTTCTAGGTTTTCCAGTGTATTGGAATATAGTTGCTCCTAGTAACCACTATTGATCCTTTGGATTTCTACAGTATCAATTGTAATAACTCCTTGTCATCTCTCATTTTATTTATTTGGGTCTTCTTCTTCTTCTTCTTCTTCTTCTTCTTCTTCTTCTTCTTCTTCTTCTTCTTCTTCTTCTTCTTCTTCTTCTTCTTCTTTTTTTCCTTAGTTAAACTAGTTGGAGGTGTACCGATTTTTTTTTTTTTCCTTTTAAAAAATTCAATTTTTTTTTTGTTTAGTTGATCATTTGTATTGTTTTTATGGTTCCAATTTCATTTATTTCTGCTCTGATATTTATTATTTCTTTTCTTCTATTAACCTTGAGTATATGTGCTCTTTTTTTTTAGTTCTTTGAGATACATTGTTAGGTTGTTTCTTGGAAGTTTTTTTGCTTTTTTGATGTAAGCATTTACTGCTATAAACTTTCTTGTTATTACTGCTTTTACTGTATTCCATAGGTTTTGATATGGTACATTTTCATTTTTATTCATTTTAAGACATTTTTTAGTTTTCTTCTCAATCTCTTCATTGACATACTAGTAATTCAGGAGTATATTATTTAATTCCATGTATTTAACTAATTTCTAATGTTCTTCTTATTATTGTTTTCTTGTTTTATTCCATTGTGATCAGAAAAAATGTTTAGTATGATTTCAATTTTTTCAAAATTTTTTGAGACTAGTTTTCTGTCTAACATATGGTCTGTCTTGGAGAATGATCCATGAGCTAAGGAGAAAAATGTGCATTCTGCAGCTGTTGGATGAAACATTCTATAAATAAACATCTGTTAGGTCCATTTGGTCTATAGTACAGATTAAGTCTAATGTTTTCTGTCAATTTTCTGTCTGGTTGATCTGTCTAATGCTGAAAGTGGATTGTTGATGTCTCCAATGATTATAGTCTTAGGGCCCGTCTCTTTCTTTTGCTCTGATAATATTTGCTTTGTATGTTTGAATGCTCCAGTGTTGGGTGCATACATATTAAGAATTGTTACATTCTCTTGCTAAATTGACCCTTTATCATTATATAAGGATAATATATATATATTTGTCTCTTTTTGCAGTTTTTGTCTTGAAGTTTATTTTATGTGATAGAAGTATACCTACTCCCATTCTTTTTTGCTTTCCATTTGCAATATGTTTTTCTATCCCTTTATTTTTAGCTTATGTGTGTCTTTATAGAAGAAGTGGGTTTCTTGCAGACAACATATAGTTAGCTCTTAGTTTTTTATCTATTCAGCTCTTAGTTTTTTATCCATTCAGCTGTTCTGTGTCTTTTGACTGCAAAGTGTAGTCTATTCCCATTCAGGGTTGTTATTAATGGGTAAGGACTTACTGCTGCCAGGATATTATTTGATTTCTTGTTGTTTTGTGTTCCTCTCTTCCTTCCTTCCTAGCTTCCTTTGTTAAGAATGATTTTCTCTGGTAGTGTGTTTTAATGTCTTACTTTTAACTTTTTGTGTCTCTGTTGTAGGTTTTTTTATTTGAAGTTACCATGAGGCTTGAAAAAACATTTTATAATGAATCATTTAAACATATGATAACTCTGCTTACATACAAACAAACAAGCAAAGAGAATTCTAAAAGATATTCTATCTTTTAACTTCATCCCCCCCCTACCATTTTTAACTTTCTCTTGTTTCTATCCGTATCTTTTTATTCTATCTCTCAAAAGTTGTTATAGGTTTTGTTGATAAGTTTGCCTTTTATTCTTTCTACTCAAGTTTTCATTGTTGATTTAGATTTTAAGGCAATTATTAATTTGTCTGAAACATTCTAAATCTTGTGTCTTCAGTAATTTTTTTTATACCAGGGTGACTGTGAGAGAACGGCTCACCTAGAAAGCTGGAGCTGAGATATTATTTCTTGCCACACCCACACAAACCATTAACCCAATATCAAATTGAAGCTTTGCTGAATCCAATTTCAGTTCAGAACTCACAAAGCCTCATGTTTTTAAACATTACTTAGAGTACAAAGGGTTAGTTTTTTTGTTCCAAATGCTTTTAAAATGGTAATACATGTATGAGTCAGAAGAATAAAAGGGTGGTAGCACTGTAAGAATTGAGTGTTCTGGACCCAATGAGCCCTTCTTTGCATGAATATGACACTCATAGCTTATGTTTTCTATTAGGGCTTCTCATAGGCAGGGAAATTTTGCTGAGAGATATGCCACATCTGCTGCTACTCTTTGATGCTAATATGTTTTTTAGACATAAATTATATCCTTGGATAACTAATTCCAGAATGTAATCTCATTTTCTGGACTATGCATGTGAATGCATATGTGTCTGTATGGCACATGTTTGTGTGTATGTGTGTGTGCATGAATATGCATGTGTGTGTATGTTTGTGCAAGTATGTGTCTCAGGGTTGGGGCTCCTCCTCAGCTGACCAGAAATGCTGTAGTGTGTAAAGCTGATGTGTTATTTCTCAATGGTGAAGTAATCTCAGACTTCACATGGGCTTTTATACCATTTAAATAAAGATATTTTGTATCTTTCAAAAAAATTGAGTTTATGTCACAGTGGGAACTGACAAAAAGTTGGAAATTATCAATAATATCTTTCACAATAGACAGTGCCCCCAGTGCCGTGGCTCCCATACAAATTGCTGTCCAAAGGAGTTCATACTAATACACTACTACTTAGAAGTAGTCTCAAGAATGGCAAAGATTATGTATTATATGTATGATATGTATATATATGTATTATACTAATAATGTGTATACATACTAATGTATATAATATATTAATAGTATGTATACTATATGTTATATTAGTATACTAACATATAGTATACATACTAATATATGTATTATACTAATATACTACTTAGCAGTTTAAGTCAAGAGTGGTAAAGATTATGAGATTTTACCCTACTTGCAGCCTGACAAGGTAACCTTTTATTGAGGTTTGTCTTAATTTCTGGTATGACAAGATACCATAGACTGGGTGGCTCAAACAATAGAAATGTCTTTTTCACAGTTTTGGAGGCTGGGAAGTCAATGATCAAGATATTGACACCTCCTTTCTGTATCTTCACATGTGGAGAGAAAGAGCTCTGTTATTCATTTATTAGAGAATATGGATACGGTCTTAGTCTGTTCTTTAGATGCTATAACAGAATACTAAAGACTTGGTGATTTATAATAACTAGAAATTTATTGGCTTATGGTTCTGGAAGGTGGGAAGTCCAAGATTGAGGGGTCAGCGTCTGGCAAGGGCTTTCTTGCTATGGTATCCCATGGCAAAAGGGCAAAGATGGCAACAGAGAGCAAGATATATATCAAATTCGCAGTCTCAGCTCTTTTGCAGTTTGCACTAATCCATTCACAAGGACGACGTTCTCATGACCTAAACACTTCCTACTAATCCATTCACAAGGATGACACTATCTGGACCTAAACACTTCCTGCTAGGTCCTACCTCCCAACACTGTTGCCTTGGGATTATGTTTCCAGCATATGCTATTTATAGGACACATTCAAACCGT
This sequence comes from Loris lydekkerianus, assembly GCA_963574355.1. Taxonomy (NCBI): domain Eukaryota; kingdom Metazoa; phylum Chordata; class Mammalia; order Primates; family Lorisidae; genus Loris; species Loris lydekkerianus. The sequence goes on from CAUYPK010011064.1 coordinate 16,070, forward strand.
AGCAGACACCAATCCTATCATGAGGTCTCTGTCCTCATGACCTAATCTAAACTTAATTGTCTGTCAAAGGCTGTACCTCCAAATACCATTACACTGAGGATTAGGGCTTCAAAATATGAATTTTGGGGGAATGCATTTAGAACACAGTATGTTGGTAGAAGACACAAACCTCTTGGTTAGAGACAAAGCACAGTTTGTTACCCAATTTTTTACACAGTTATTAAAGCCAATATCTGTAACTAGCTAATAAGCATCTTTTTCATATTTTCTGAGTCTTAGTTTCCACAAGGTTATGTGAAGAGAACCATCTGACCTCCCCCCCCCCATACACACACACACAGGGATTGAATTAAAGAAAAAGAATGTGAATTTAGGGAATAGGAACCTTTATAAGGGTCAGTAGGCAAGCCTAGCCTCTATTTTGGAGGAAAACACTTTGTGTAATCCAAGGTTCACTATACAAACACTCTTACATAGACTAGAACAAAGGGCAATCAGTGCCTTTGCTTTTAAGACATGCAGACATACAAGACACTCAGGGGTACTTATTCCTTGGCAGTTTATTATTCCACTTGCCATTTCTTGGTAACTATTTTTACCCTTTCCAGTACTTCTACCACACTGCCACCCTGCCCTTGTGACCACAACCAACAGAGAGAAAAATGTTACAATCTGCTACTTCAACACTCTTAGTGGGCAATTTGGACCAGTTTTACAGCTTACCTGATCATTTGTGCAGAAACTGGCCATTAAGATTATCAAAAATAAAAGTCATGCAGAAGATAGCCTATTGAACAAAGTTTTCCCTTAGAACTGAGGTTTGAGAGTCAAAGAGCAAAGTCTGATTAGAATAGGCAGGATCTGAAGACCTGAGGGCTCAGTTTCAGGAGGACAGATTCAGGATTGAGAGAGATATCTGAGGGATCTGTAGGTATGACATCTATAACTCTAGCATAAGAAATGGATGAGAGGAAAAACTGCTTCAGGACTGGCTTCCTGGTTACTTTCCAGTTGGCCTTGGCCTGAGGTTCATCTTGAATCCTTTTTGGCCTCTCTGTCTGCCCTGAGAGGTCTAGTTAGCCCTACACCCCACAAAGCTTCAAATCCCTTGCCAGCTGGCTTCCATTTGGAGGCACCACTAGCGACTGAAGGGGGTTAGGGGAGTAAGGAATTTCTTGCTCATGCCCAGTTTTGGCCTTGTTTGTGGCAGTGATTCATTCCTTAAGTAAGAGCAGCTCCAGCTCCTAGTAGCTGGTCTCTCTTGCACAGCACCAGTCACTAGATCCCAGGGTCTCAAGACTAGAGTTAATGGCTTCCCACTGTTTCTAATGCTTCGAAATCCCTTAGGGACTCTCTGAGCCCTGTCCACATGTCTATACGTTTCTTGAATCATTCAAGTCCCTTGAATATTTTGGGTTGTATTCGGACAACTACTGGAATTCCCACTGATGGAGAAAAAAAGACAATTCTTGTCTCAAAGGACCTAAGATAATAATAAACAATGATCTAGTCACTTAGTAATGATTTGTATCATTCTCATAGCAACCATATAGGGTGGAAACCTTCTAATTCCATCAGGCAAATGAGAAAACTGGGGCATAGAAATCTAGCAATTGTGGGAGCAGGAACTTAAACCCAAGCAGTTAGACTAAAGCCTTCACCTTTATCGCTGTCCTACAAGACAGATCTCCAAGATAAGGCTGTACTATATACTCCCTTGTAAGACAGAGGCTTAGTCATTTCAGTCAGAGGAGGGGGCAAGCAGCCTCTGGGGAAGAATAAGGCAAGAGTGTAAGTATTACACCTGGGGCTCGGGATTAGTGTGGAATAGCCTCTGACCCCACACTGTTTTAGTCAAGGACTGTTCCTACAAATAGGCCTGGACTGGATCACTTTTTGAGATTTAGATTCCTACACTATGGGATTAAGAGACATGTAAGCAAGAAGTCAGGTGGTTATTGCTGTGTGTGGAGTTCAAGCTATAAAGTTGTATATTCTTTGTAACTAGATATATACTCTAAGAATAGAGAAATAAACCATTGAATGCTGAGAGTGCTTAATGCTAGCTATTCAAATTAATGGAGTGTCAACATGTTTTGAAAGAGAGTAATATATTAATAAAAAGAACTGAATTGAGTGAAACAGAATGAGCAAAATAAAAATAGCACATACTGTGGGGGTGGTTATCTGACCCTCAGTTTCCAGGCCTTATTAAATTTCCAAAACCACAATGAGGAAGAAAATAAGCAAAAAGGCTGATAAATCCAAAACAATTAAGATGATCCCTAATATTTTTGAGATCATTTCATGACTAAAAGAAAAAGCACTCTCTCATTAGCATATAATAATAGACCCAGTTCTTATTGACGCCAAAGCCCAGAAGCCCTGGAGAAATGACTGGGTAAACACTGAAAAGCTTCATGAAGGGCTATTTTGAAATATCTGTAGTTCATTTCAGAAAGACAAACTGGCTAGTCCCATTGCAAATGCAATATGGCCAAAAGAGAGAAGAGAGTAATGAACAGCTGTGAGGAACTGTAATGAGAAGTGACAGCCAGCAACAGAAATCCTCACCAGGGAGGAGGCAGAAGAAATACCAATTAGCTGAGTCCAACAGCCAGAGTTCATCACTGTGCTGGCAGGCATAGCTCAGCCTTCTGGGAAAATTCCCAGGGTCCTATCTGAGGTATTTCAACCAGCACAGGCTCAGAGCCCATGGTCTCTCTCAGCTTCTGCTCCCACCAAAGCTTTCTGTGTCACCTTTAGTAGCACGCATCATCATTTTCCTGAAGTCCTACATTCATCTGTTCTTTTTTTTTTTTTTTTTTTTTGCTTTTATTAAGTCATATACACATAGATCATGAATACATTTGTGGGGTACAATGTGTTGATTTTTTATACAATTTGGAATGCTTACCTCAAACTAATTAATATAGCTTTCACCTCACTTACTTTTGTGTCAGACATTTATGTTCTATACTTGACAGATTTGACTTGTACTCTTGCAATATGCTCCATAGGTGTGGTCCCACCATTTACCCTCCCTCTATCAAACCTCTCCCCTCTCCTTCCATCCCCCTCCACTCCTCTCCTTTATCCTGGGCTATAGTTGTGATCTATCTTTCATAAAAATGTGTGAGTAATTATAAATTGGTTTCATAAAAGTACTGAGTACATTGGATACTTTTTCTTCCATTCTTGAGATACTTTACTAAGAAGAATATGTTCCAGCTCCATCCATGTAAACATAAAAGAGGTAAAGCCTCCATCATTTTAAAGGCTGCATAATATTCCATGGTATACATATACCATAATTTATTAATTCATTCATGGGTCCATGGACACTTGGGCTTCTTCCATGACTTGGCAATTATGAATTGAGCTGCAATGAATAATCTGGTGCAAATATCTTCGTTGCAAAGTGATTTTTGCTCTTTTGGATATACTCCTAGTAGAGGAATTGAAGGATCAAACGGCAGGTCTACTTTTAGATCCCTGAATGTTCTCCAAACTTCTTTCCTTACAAATACATTACAAAAGGAATGTATTAATTTGCATTCCCGCCAGCAGTGCAGAAGTGCTCCCTTTTCTCCACATCCACGCCAACATCTGTAGTTTTGGGAATTAAATGAAATTGAAAATGAAAGAATTATATAACAGATCAAGGAATCAAAAAGTTAGTTTTTTGAAAAGGTTAATAAAATAGATAAACCTTTGGCTAACCTAACCAGGAAAAAAAAAAAAAAAAGAGTAAAATCTCTAATTTTATCAATCAGAAATGGTAAGGACGAAATAACAACAGACTCCTCAGAAATTCAAAAAATCCTTAATGAAAAATACAAAAAACCCTCTGTTCTCAGAAATATGAAAATCTGAAGGAAATAGACCAATACCTGGTCTATTTCTAGGAAGGAAGCATGCCACCTTCCTAGAATTAGCCATAAAGAAGTGGAAATGTTGAACAGGCCTATATCAAGTTCTGAAATAGCATCAACTATATGAAATCTCTCTAAAAAGAAAAGCCCGGGACCAGATGGCTTCACGTCAGAATTCTACCAAACCTTTAAAGAGGACCTATACCTATATTACTCAAACTTTTCTGAAACATAGAAAAAGAAGCAATACTTTCCAACACATTATATGAAGCAAATATCACCCTGATCCCCAAACCAGGAAAAGACCCCCCCCCCAAAAAAAATTATAGACCAATATCTCTAATGAATATTGATGCCAGAATATTCAATAAGATACTAGCAAACGGAATCCAGCAACACATCAAACAAATTATATACCATGACCAAGTGGGTTTTATCCTAGGGTCTCAAAGCTGGTTCAATATACCTTCATCTGTTTTTGGTGTTTTAGAAGCTGCTCTGGACGAAAAATGAAATTAAAAAAATGCCACTCACAATTTTTTTCTTCTTTTAGATTCTCAGCAAATGTTAACACCTCTAAAACCTGTAAAATGCAAGAATAAAAATCTCATTTAATTTTGCTTAATCCAGCCAGTGAAACTAATTTAACATAGTGACCTTTTTTTCTATCTTAAGAACATCCTTTGGGAAATGCTGCTGATAGTCCAGAGCAGACACAGGTGCATGGCAAAGTCACATGTATCACCGTTGGGTAACATAAGGGGAACGTAGTAAAGGCATTATTTGTAAAAATGTGGGCTGAACTTAGTAGGGACCTGAGAGTGAACTTAGGTAAAGGACCAAGGGGGAGTGAGGTAGAGGCCCTCTTCATTTCACTATACTTTGCTTTATTGCAGGAGCAAATAAGTCGATTAGCACCAAAATTCCAACAGCATGTGCCCACCTTGTGTCTCTGTGTCACATGTTGGTAATTTTCCCGAAAATTCAAACGTTTTCTTTATTATTATATTTGCTCTGGTGGTCTGTATTCGGTGATCTTTGGTGATCTTTGAATATTAATCATGAATATTTTAGGGCACCACGAACTGTTCCCACAGAAGATGGAGAACTTAAACGTGTGTATTGTGATTGCTTCTCTGACCAACCATTCAACCGTCTCTCTCCCTTTCCTCCAGCCTCCCTATTCCCAGGGACACATCAATATGGAGACTAGGCCAATTGATTACCCAGTAAGGTCCTCTCCGTGTTCAAATGAAAGGAAGAATCCCACAGGTCTCACGTCAAGTCGAATCTAGAAATAATTAAGCTTAGGGAGGAAGGCATGTCGAAAGCCAAGATGAGTGGAAAGTTAGGCTCTTTGTGTTAACAAACAGGCAAGTTGTAAATCCAAAGAAAAGTTCTGGAGGGAAATTGCAAGTGCTGCTCCAGCGAATGCACAATGACAAGAAAGCAGAAAAGCTGAAAGAGTGAAAGATCCAACCAGCTACAACATTCCCTTAAGCCAAAACCTAAGCCAGGGCAAGGCCCTAGCTCTCTCACATTTTATGAAGGCTGAGAGAGGAGAGACAGCTGCCGAAGCAAAGTTGGAAGCTAGAAGAGGTTGGTTCACGAGGTTTAAGGAAAGAAGCCACTTCCATAACACAAAAGTACTAGGTGAAGCAGCAAGCACTGATGTATAACAGAAGCTACAGATAGAGCTACAGAGCTAGAAGCTCCAGCTGAGCTCACTGATGAGGTGCTGGGTTCAACATCAGATTTTCAATGTAGATGAAATATCCTTCTGTTGGATGGAGATGCCATCTAGGACTTTTATAGCTAGAGAGAAGTCAGTGCCTGGCTTCCAAGTTTCAAAGGACAGGCTGACTCTCTTCTTAAGGGCTAATGCAGTTGGTGTTTTAAAATTGAACCTGATACTTATTTGCCATTCTAAAAATCCTAGGGGCTTTAATAATTCTGGTAAATCTATTCTGTCTATGTTCTGTAAATGGAACAGCATTTATGTGGAAGACAGCACATCTGTTTACAGCATGGTTTACTAAATATTGTAATTCTAATACTGAGATCTCAAGTCAGGGGAAAAAAGGGGTGTTTCTTTCAAAATATTACTCTTCATGGTCAGTGCTCCTGGCCATCTAAAAGGTCTGAGAAAGAAGTACAAGGAGGTTAAGTGGTTTTCATATGTGACAACACAATATCCATTTTGCAGCCCATGGATCAAGGAGCAATTTTTCCTTCTACACCTTATTATTTAAGAAAAATACATTTCATGAGGCTATAGCTGCAATAGATACTGATTCCTCTCATGGCACCAAAATAATTGAGAACCTTCTGAAAAGGAGTCATCATTCTAGATGCCATTTAGAATATTTATTGTTCATGGGAGGAAGTAAAAATATCAATGTTAACAGGAGTTTGGAAGAAGTAGATTCCAACCCTCATGGGTGACTTTGAGGGATTCAAGGCTTCAGTGGAGGAAGTCACGGCGGATGTGGTGCAAATAGCAAGAAAGCTACAATTAAAAGTGGAGCCTCGAGATGTGACTGGATGACTGCAATCTCATGGTGAAAACCTGGATGAATGAGGAATTACTTCTTATGGATCAGCAAAAGAGTAGTTTTGAGAGATAGAATACACTCCCAGTAAAGCTAGTGTGAAATATTAGCAAAGGACTTAGAATTCTACATAAGCTTCATTGATAAAGCACAGGCAGAGTTTGAAAGGTTGACTCCCATTCTGAAAGCAATTCTGCTGTCAAACAGCACCACAAGCTATTATAAAAAGTTACGGCAGCCTCTTTAATCTTCAGCATCATCGGCCGGCAGCCATCAGCATCAAGGAGAAACCCTCCATGAGCAAATAACTTTTTGCTTGTGAAGCTTCACGTGATCATTAGTATTTTTTTTTTTAGCAATAAAGTATTTAAGGTACATTGTATGTACCTTGGGTTTTTCTTTAGACATAATGCTGTTGCACACTTAATAGACCATGGTATGGCGTAAACAAAACTATCCCATGCACTGGGAAACCAAAAAGTTCATGACTCACTTCATCAAAATATTTGCTTTGTTACAGGGGCTTGCAACTTAACCATAATACCTCCGAGGTGTGTCTGTACATAGGTAGTTATATCAGAGATTCATTATTCCTGCTAGCATACTGAAATTGTAGCCCGTGCAAGAGAAAGCAAATGAGTGCCATATGGAGAGAGATGGCCTTCAGAAGAAAGATGAACTTGAGGTGACCAGTAGGAAGGAGAGATGCGATAAATGCTCCAGTGGACTCTCCTCCCTGCCTGTGATCCTGCTTCGCCTCTGCTCCATGCCACTGGCCTCACTGAAGGCCAGAGGGGAAGATGTGTCCAGGAAAGCCCCTGCAGTCAGTGTCCCAGGGTGGAGAAGGCTAGGGGGTGAGGACCAAGGGGCAAAAGATGTCCAGCACAACATCCTACCCCCATTATCAAGCCCAAACTTCCTAAGTTAAAGGCAAATGATCTGTGCAGGTTGTGTTATACTTAAAAATATGATCATGGAGATCTTGCCCAGATTCAAAGAACAGGGGCATTTTGATGAGTCAGGGTCCTGATGCCCACCCATGCTATGCAACACAACTCTGAAAGGACAGATCCTGGCAGACTTTGAATCCAATGAAACTGTTGACTAACTTCGTTCATGCATGCAGCTGAATTAGTCTCAAGCTGTGTTGCACATGAGTATTACTCAGTGAAAAGATTATAAAATGTTACTATCCTTGGTTCACTGCTTGCTAAAAAGCATACGAAAAGTCACGTGACTGGACTTGCAGAGTAAACCATGGCACTAGAAGATAAAAATACAGTAAGTGAACTTGATGCTATCGGCAAATATTTTGATAAAGAACAATTCACTGGTCTATTGAGAGAAATAATGCATAATTGCAGGTTATGTTTTGAGCTGTGAAATATTTATTTTCTTATTCCAAGGAAGCCCTATTTTAGAGTACACACAAGAATCTAGAGTCAGAAAGACTTGGTGTAGTCTGGCTCCCCCATTTATGTGACGTCACGCGCACGTGACAAGTTCAGACGCTGCAAGTTGTGGTTTCTTTACCTTTAAAGTGGCCTTTGCTGTTTGGGTTAAATTACAACCTAATGATAATAGGAGCTAATATTTCCCAAGCTCTTATTTTGTACCAGGCCTTGTGCTAAGGACTCTGAGTGAATTATCTCAATAATTCTTGCAATAAACCTACTGAAATCACAGTTATTTTTCTAATTTTCCAATGAAAATGCTGAGTCTCTTGCCTGGGTCACACTGTTAACATGTATAAACCCTATTAATGATAAGTGTTCCATAAATATTAGCTATTGAAATTATTTGTTATTACTGCTATTGTTAATATTATATGTCAGCCTCTACCATAGAAATAACAGGCAAATAAATTTCCTCTGGAATTAAGCAAATGTGGCTACCTTGATTTCATACAGGTGAGAATATTAGAGGCCTCCCATAAGAACACAATGTCATGGCAATTGTTCTTTTAAAATGTAATTGTTCTGAAAATTTCTAAGGGTTATACATTTACTTATTTAGGATCATTTAATAATATATGAAAGAGAAAATTACATGTATATTTTTTCTGATTTATTCTCTAAATTTTATACCTTAAAAGAGGAAAGTTTCAGGCAGCACCTGTGGCTCAGTGAGTAGGAAGCCAGTCCCATATACTGAGGGTGGCAGGCTTAAACCCGGCCCTGGCCAAACTGCAACAAAAAAATATCTGGGTGTTGTGGTGGGCGCCTGTAGTCCCAGCTACCGGGAAGGCTGAGGCAAGAGAATTGCCTAAGCCTGAGAGTTGGAGGTTGCTGTGAGCTGTGATGCCACAGAACTCTACCAAGGGCGGCAAAGTGAGACTCTGTCTTTAAAAAAAAAAAAAAAAAAAAAAAAGAAGAGTTTCAGAATTATCCAAGTTCTAGAGAAAAATAAAATAAACACTTAGTCAAATTATCCTTGAAGATGCAGGTGTTTAGAGTCCAAAAAAACAGTAAAGATCACTATTCATTTACTTAGCTGTACAAAATGACCAAGCTTCTATTATGTTCCAGGCAGATCAGAGATTATGGAAAGATGTTATTAAAGATTGCTCAATGGCCTGTTATAAGGAAAGTTTATTTTTAAGACTTGTTTTGCTATTGGATTCTTTGTAGTTGAAGCCCCTTACAAAAGAGAACACACTGTTTTTTTGTTGTGTTGTTGTTTTTGAGACAAAGTCTCACTATGTTGCCCTCAGTAGAGTGCTGTTGCATCACAGCTCACAGCAACCTCAAACTCTTGGGCTTAAGTGATTCTCTTGTCTCAGCCTCCCAAGTAACTGGGACTATAGGCATCCACCACAATACCTGGCTATTTATTTGTTGTAGTTTTCATTGTTGTTTAGCAGGCCTGGGCCAGATTCAAACCTGCCAGCCCAGGTTTATGTAGCCAGTGCCCTAACCTGAGCTACAGGCGCCAATGCAAACACCTGTTTATTCTAGAAGTTCTAGAATAGGTGAAAGTAATCTATGATGAAAGGACATGAAGATCAAAATGTTCTGCATCTAGGTAGAGGTGCAGACCTGCTATGTGGGGGTGGTACCTGTGGCTCAAGGAGTAGGGCCCCATATACCAGAGGTGGTGGGTTCAAACCTGGCCCCGGCCAAAAACTGCAAAAAAAAAAAAAAGAAAAGAAAAGAAAAAGATCTGCTACGTAATTTGTGGGGCCCTGCTTGTGGGGCAAGCAAAACATGGGGCTCCTGCCCAAAAGTTCGTAAGACTTCACAACATCAATAAAACCATTACAAGCATTAAATGAGTGTGGAACCCAATTAAGCACAAGGCCCTGTGTACCCTCACAGGTCACACACCCATGAAGCTGGGTCAAGACATTGATGGTTAAGGTCCATACGCAAATTATATCTCAATTTAAAAATGTAAAATTAAAATAGAGTGAAAACAAAAAATCAAATGGAAGCTGACTGGAGGTTGAGGTCTCAGTTCCCAAGTAAACCATTGGTATAAAGCACCATTCTTTGACAGACATGAGTTGAATGACACTTCAGACAGGAGTGTGCACATGTGTATGTGTGAGATCTAGGCTAGACAGTCCTTGCACGCAAGAAGCTTAAAGTTGGAGGATCTTTCTGCTTGTCTTAAGCTCTGGTGATGTTTTGTTCTTATTTCTGCTCACATACCCCATCGGTACTGTGATCTCCTAGCTGTCCATGCTTCAGTCTGACCTCAGCCATCCTGATATTGCTTTGTTCTACCAATGCACCAAGTCCTTGGCCAGTGTTCCTGAGTTCTCAGCACCTGGCTGCCGTCTCATCTAGGAGAGATTGACATTCTAGGTCTACTCTGGCTCACCGGGCCATGAGTCCCTGAAGTCTCTCTGCTGTCTCTTGCTGTCACCTGGGGACTCAGCCCCTGCTCAAATATAAAAATCATGTAATAGTTTTAATATCACAGTAAAACTTAGTTTGCTTTTTAAACACTATCTCTCATGCCTAAAATTCTGCTAAAATTCAAACATTGAGAATGACATGGGAAAAAGTTAACCTGTCTATGAGTATAAGGAATATCTTCTGGAAAAGCTATTGGATAAAGAGGAGTAACAACATACACCCTTTCTGACAATACACATGGTCATAAAGGAGATGTGGCTGAAATATGGGTGATATGTCTTCATTTAAGTGAAAGAGAATAGCAAATTGAGGGTGACAAGGTGTCTACAAGAGGTATCTTTATTGCCTGTGGCCTTATAAATGGACACTGAAAATAAAAGAATATGGGGGAAGAAAACTAGGAGTCAGCCTATATCTGTGCCCTTGGAACCAACTAATTCTTCACCATAGAGGGATCTGCCCAGCAGCTGCAAACTGTTGCTAAAATTAGTATTTAGCAACTTTAGACTTTAGGTGGCTACTCAAAGTAGATAACTTTAAATTGTTCTCTAATGCAGAAGTTTAATAGTTTATGATTTCTTGGGAATTAAAGAAAAGTTATTTTGGTTTTTTTTTAATTCAACAACTGATTATGCTTTAAAATATGCATATGTATACATATAGCTATACTATATGTATACTATATGTATACTATAGTTATATATACATGTTCATATGTATACATATAGCTATACTATAGTATAGCTATATGTATACTATAGTTATATATACATATACATAAACTGAAGTAATTCACCAGTTCTCAGTTACCCAAAATATAGCATCCTTACTTTTAAAAAAATTACCTAATATTCCATTTCTTCTTTCTGACTTTCATGTCTCCTCCATGAATAAATTTTACTATCTTTATTTTTTATGATATGTGGACTTCAATAAGATCATGCGTAGATTATTGAATTTGAACTACAAAAATCAGCAAATACTAAAAGTACAGCAGAGCATCCATAGTTGACCACCTCCTTACACTGATCACCTCCTCAAGTTGACCTAATTATCATAGACCAGACATGCACCACATTTGCGGGTCAGTACAGTAGGCCTAGTTCCTTACGTTGACCACCTCCATGTCTTGACCAGTTTGTGCATTGACCCCTGTGTGGTCAACTTGTGAAGTTCTAGTGCATTTGTTGAATAAGAATTCTTCCTCTGTCATGGGCACTGTTTATATCAATCATCTATTTATCTTTTTATGTTCCTGTATATTTCAAATAATTCCTTCAAGAATGCTTACTCACATAATGCTATGTGAGAATCAAGTGTTGGAATATTTAGATCTTCCTTAGGAAGAGAATAAACAGGATTCTAGAAATTATAATTTTGATGTGCTTCATTTTATATAATTTTCCTTCCCAGCCAAACTTTAGATTGTCAAAGAATTAGGTGTTACCTTTTAGGCATGTTTTTATCCTTAGCAATGCACAGTGCAATGCCGAAAGTGCCTGAGTTAGCACTAGGTTCAATACTTTCTCACTAAATGAAGGACTCAGTCTAGAATTGATATTTTGCAAGAACTAGGAAATTAAATTCCATTTTTAGGTTCACAAGGTGAATGTTTCAGGATTAATCAATGATAATTTTGCTTAATATTTCTGAGCTCCCAGAAAAGCTAATTGAGATAATCAATTATTTTCACCTTTGTTAAGTATAGAGAAAATCCCTGTTCTTACCATATTCACTGTAAACTTCTGTCCTTTTTAACTCTCATAGGGATTTGAGTCAGATGGATCATGAGGTATTAGACAGCATCTAAGTCTAACTGGTAAACTTCTGCTGCTCTCCCAACACCTGACACAGTGCAGTGTGCTCTGTAGATGACTGATAAATATCACCCACATGATGGGTCACGCTGTTGTTATTGTTCTGATGTTTTGTTTTTGTGAACAAGGGTGATGCTTCTTTGTGATTATTCTTCTGGCAAAGATGAACCATGAATGTTTAATACACTTGTTTCAGAATGGCTTTAGTCATTGCATTTGGATTGTTTAAAATGAATTTATTCACTTGGTATGTTATACAAATATCTATAGGTCTCAGAAGTTTGTGATTATGTCCTAATAACAGTTGAACCCAAACTTCACTGGATAAAAGTTTGCACTATACACCAGCCACTTTGAGCCTGCAAAGTTCTACCTCTGTATATCTGAGACTCCTAAAGGATATTTTCCATGCACCCTCAAATTAGGTCTCCTTTTTGCTGCTTCTGCTTCTGATGCTACACTGCTGGAGGCCTTCACTGGTGTGTTTCAGCACACAGAGACACACAACGCACAATCCTTTGATTTAGGGTCTGGTGGCACCGCTGTCCTTGCTTCCACTCCCGTGTCTAGGGATCTGCAATCATTGGTGCCATTTAACCAGAGATGCACATCTATTGCTGTGTGCTAGGCAGGGCTTTACCCCTTACCTCTACTGAGTAGGATTCATTGCTAGAGTGGGCAGCCCAGCTGCTGGATCAAGTCACCAGTATTTTCATCCTTCCCAGTTCCGCTACAAAGTGGACAGGGGAATGGCATTCCCCTTCTAGAATATGACCAGTTATGGGATTCCTTAGTAAGGTAACTTAGACCTCCAGGTGCTAAGTAGTGAGATAGTTCCTTAAGTTTGCAAAAATGGCTCTTTTTGCTTTGGGGTAGAGATAAACTAACCTAGAGTTTAGGAGGAAAATATTCCATTATTAGCTGTGTATGTATCTGAAACTACATCTTCTCTCTGATCCTCAAACTCTGTGCAAATTCTCTTCCTCTTCAACTTTCTCTCTTTTCCTTAAGGTTTAGTCTCACACAAGTTCTTGCTGACTTTACTTGAAATTTGACTTTTGTTAGTCCTTCTTTGCCTATGTCCTTAGTTTCCTATGTATGTTTGTATATGACTGTGTTTCAGTATCTCTTCAGCATCCATGTAAACCAATTAGATATTGGGGGGTGGGTTGTTTTGCAAAGTTGTGCCATTACTCAAAAATTCTAGTCACAACTGTACACTACTCATCTGGGATGACCCCCAGGTGTGAAAAAGTAAGTGTATAAACGCTCTGATTTTGAGACTCTCTGGGTGGACAGTGCAACTAAAAAGTTCCTTCACATGATTCAGATACACTTTTGAGAAAATGAAAATGAAGAGAAGGAGTGGATAAATCCCCAACACACCACATACCAAAAACTCACTGTCACCACAAGGGTGTCTTACAAATCTCAAGATACAAAATAATGTCCCTAACTTAATCACTCCTAGAGATTAAAGTGGTTACGATAGAATTGTCAAAATGGGGTATGAGGAATTTCAGGAGTAAGAGCCTGGGAAGCTCTTGCTTATGGTTTCTCCAGGGTTTTAGTTTATCCTAGTTTTATTGTGCTCTTTATTCTGACTCCTCCAAACATCATGGTTTAATTATATACCCGTCGATTTTCTGAGATCATGTCTCAGGTGGGTTTTTGTATTTTTCTCTTTCTCTAGGAGTGGTTGGTATGATGTTTTTTGTTTTTTTTTTGCCTTATTAAATTTTTTTTTCTATCACTATGTAATCCAATTTTATCTTAGCTCTATTGGCCAGTGGAAAATACCAGAATCATCTCACAAGAGAGGAGGCCACGGGAGATTGGGCAGTGACTTTCTGGAAACATAAATATCCTATAGAATATGCTGATAATGGACACATCTGGTGCTTACAGCTGTGGCAAAGCAGGAACAAATGTGGATTAGTTAGCATCATGTGGTAATTCACAAGGTCAATTACAGGTGAGATGAAATCACAGAATTAGAGAACCTTGGAGTTGGAAGGGTCTTCTAAATCAGTGGTTTTCCAACTGCATTGACTAAAAACTACAATAAGACATTACATCATGACTCTGGTATCAATATAGGTATATTCGAAACAAAAGTTTCACACAGATGCACACAAAAATAACTAAAATTCTTACAGTTGCTATAAGAAAGCATATTCTTATTCTCTTTTCAATTCTTGACTCACTAAATTTCATATTGCGTGTATGTCTGTGAATAGAAATTGGAAAGTACTATTCTAGATCATGTTGAATGGTCTTTTATTTCCATATAGGAATTAGGTAGTCCTGGCAATTAAGTGAATTTCATAATCTCTTCAGCTAGTTAGGCCTAGAACCCAGGTCTTCTGATCTTCTGGCCAGGCTGTCTCTTCAACATCAGTGTATAATCAGAGATCTAGGGCACTCGCTTTGAACGTTTCTGTTGGACAGTGTGTATATTGAAATGCATGAGGATTATAACTGTAGTTATATTATAGTTTTAAATATAAATAGACATTACCATTTTATTGTTTAGGTAACTGTGCATGTAAAATTTTGGTTGTCACTCATTTTTAGTATATGTGCATATGGGGACAGGCAGACATTTAAATTAAATTGAGAGCCACTGGGGAGAACTAAACTTTTGAGTTTCTTGCTCCCCATTAAAGTCAGATTTTCTTGACTCCGAGTCAGACCACTCCACAATAAGTCAAGGCCCTGTGTGGCCTTGAGAGGAATTGACTAGTGGGCAGCTTTTAAGTGACTATCAAAAGGCCTCCCTTTGGGTTTGGCGCCCATAACAAAGTGGTTGTGGTGCCAGCCACATATACGGAGGGTTGCAGGTTCAAACCTGGCCTGGGCCAGATATACAACAATGACAACTGCAACAAAAAATAGCCAGGTGTTGTGGGGGTGCCTGTAGTCCCAGCTACTTGGGAGGCTAAGGCAAGAGAATTGCTTAAACCCAAGACTTTGAGGTTGCTGTGAGTTGTGACGTGACAGCACTCTACAGAGGGTGACATAGTGAGACTCTTGTCTCAAAAAAAAAAAAAAAAGCCCCTCCCACCTTTGGAAGGAACTTTGAGTATTCTTGACTCCTAACTGGTCTCTTATTAGGAGTTAATTTCTCTTGGTAAAGCACTCCCTGCCCTCAGTGAGTCAGCAGTCTAGCATGTGGCATATATGTTGAATTGCTTTCCCATAGGGGGTATTGAGCTGTAATGAACTCATGTGGTGGTCTCATTTCAACCCAGAGGCACACATTATACAACTGGAGGTTGAGCAATTATTCTGCAAAGAGCTGTCATCAGACCATTAGCATCCGATACTTGGTGTTCATCATATTAGAAATGCAAGGAAGAATCCTGAGCTCTGCTACAGATCAACCAAACTGGACTATCAGGGATGAACCTGAGTATTCACTTTTTTTTTTTTTTGAGACAGAGCCTCAAGCTATTGCCCTGGGTAGAGTGCTGTGGCATCACAGCTCACAGCAACCTCCAGCTACTGGGCTCAAGTGATTCTTCTGCCTCTGCCTCCCAAGTAGCTGGGACTATAGGTGCCTGCCACAGTGCCCGGCTATTTTTTGGTTGCAGTTGTCATTGTTGTTTGGCGGGCCTGGCCTGGATTCGAACCCACCAGTTCAGGTGTATGTGGCTGGCGCCTTAGTCGCTTGAGCCACAGGTGCCGAGCCAGTATTCACATTTTTAACAAACTTTTCTTTTGAGATGCTAACTGATGTTGTGAGTTCCACATGGGTAGGCACCACCATTTGCTCATTGCTATGGTTTGAATGTGCAGCATACTTCATTTCACTGCACTATGCTTTATTGCACTTAGCAGAGATTGAATTTTTTATAAAATGAAGGTTTGTAGCAACCTTGTGTTGAGCAAAAGTCTATTGGCACCATTTTTCTAACCGCATGTGCTAATTTTGTGACTCTGTGTTGGATGATCATTAGCAATTTTTAGCAATAAAGCATTTTTAAATTAAAATATGTACTTTTTATAGACATAATGCTGTTACACACTTAAAAGACTATAGTGCAAACATAACTTTTGCATTCACTGGGAAACCAAGTGTATCTGGTTATACGTATATTTAAATGTATTTGGTATATATGTGTATACACACACACACATATAAATGAGTTATTTCATTGTGATAGTTTCATTTCACAATGTGATAGTCTCTTTATTGTGGTGATCTGGAACCAAACCTGAAATATCTCTGAATCAAAATTCAGATTTTGAAACTTAATGTCCAATGTGATGGTATTAAGAGGTGGGATCTTTAAGAGGTCATTAGTTCATAAAGGCTCCTTCCCTTGTGAAAGAGATTGAGGCTTTTATACAAGAGGCTTTGCATCGTGTGAGTGACTTGCTCTTCAGTCTTCTGCTGTGTGAGGACAGAGCATTCCTCTCCTCCAGAGGATGCAGCAGGAAAGCGCCACCTTAGAAGCAGGGGGAGGCCCTCATCAGACTACCAGACCTGCCAGCACTGTGACCTTGGACTCCCTTTCCTCTAGAACTGTAACAAAATACATGTCTGTTCTTTATAAATTACCCAGTCTCGCTGTTTTGTTGTGGCAGCACAGGCTAAGACACTCATTCCTCCCCCTCTGGTGATCAGCACATGGTAGACATTTAGGAGTCATTTGTTAACTAAATAGCCCGCCTATGACTTCATCATCTTTAGTATCTGAGGTCACTGATCAACCAACACTTCTGAATAGCTCACTGAGAGCATGTGGGCTGTGTCGTTCAACCTTGAGAGAGTTGCTTAACACCTCTGTGGCTGGATTTGCTTACCTGATGAAATGGAGACAGTACCTCTACCTACCCCACCTTTGATTATGAGGGACGAAGGGGTTAATAGATACAAGTGTTTAGAACAACATTAGACAAACGGCAAGAGCTCCTTAGACGTGAGCCGTGTCATTGTTGGCACGTGTGAGTCACATTTTGGTTGTTATCTGTTCTGGTCTTTAACCACCCTGTCAAATTATTTTCATAGATGAGGACACTAAGTTAGTGACAGTCTTGTGACTTGCTCATATCATCAAGTCTTGTAAAAATGGGAGCCTGGATTCAAGTTAGCTCTCTGAGAACAAGCTGTTCTGTGCCCTCTCCGAGACACAGCTGCTCTCACCCCTTCTCTCTGTTCTCATGCCTCATCCTTTTTATAGGAAGAGTTACATTGTTCCTTGAAGCCTGGCAGAATGTTATAAGACTGGTGTATGACTCCTGCTGGCCCACCCCAGCCCTTCACGGTTGCTGCCTGGTCATCACTGCCATGGCATGCAAAGAAGGAAAAAAGCAGTCATACTCACTTCTCCAACACAAGGCTCTCAGCCTCAACAGCACTGACATTTTGGGCAGGATAATTTTTGTTGTGGGCGCTGTCTGTGCATTGCAGGACTGACTAGTTGAACAACATCCCTGCCCTCTACCCACTAGATGCTGGTAGCACCATCCACCCGGTCTGACAACCAAAAATTTCTCCAGACATTGCCAAATGTTTCCTGGAGGGCTTAATTGCCCCCAGATGAAATCTGCTTTCATCTATTCCCTGTCTCCCTTTTTAATCACCTCTATGTAACTCACCGGCTGTTTGGCCTCCTCTCCAGCCTCCCATGCAGTGCCTGCACAGGCAGAAGCCGTGGTCCCTCTCAAAACACATTCCTTTCTGGTGCCTGAAATTCCTCCATTATAAGTTAAAGCACAGCTTTAAGAGCCTTAAAACATGCTTCTGGGAGAAATTACGTGTCGTCAATTATTAAAAATTATAATGATTTAGTTTTATTTAATCACTTTTTTGTGGCAAGTAGATGATAAGATAAACAAAGGACATGATCATTTATATGCATATATTTTCCAACAGCACTAAAACAAACTATATTATGTATAGCACATAATTAAGAACTATTTTTTGAATTAATGAATGAAGGGATGAGAGAATATGTTAAAGAATGGTTAGGGGAAATGGGAACAGCAAGAATACATTGCCTTTCTAAAACTAATGTGAAGGAAAGCATGGTTGAACAGAATTTTAGTTTTTTTAAAACAAAAAAGGAGAGACGGACATGTTCAAATTAATTGAAAAAATAGAAACCCGTGGAGAGGGATAAACTATAGATGTAGAAGTTACTGGAGAACTTCAAGGAGTCAGGTCCCAGAGGAAATGTGTCAATGGAATAAAATTTTCAGTCGGAAGCATTATCCTTGCAAAAACGTTTTTTCTGTTCTTTTCCTTCCCTTTTCAGAATAAAAATGATCAGGGTGAGAAAGCAAAATCTTTTGCAAATAATGCACATTCGGGAAGAAATGTCATGAATAAATTCCTCTGTTGTCTTTAAGTGTTTTGAGCTTGGAAGGGCTTAACGCTGATCAATTCTCCTGCGTGTGCCACTTGCAATTAGGAGCTATTGAGCACCAGCCACTAGCACTTGTCCTAGAGTGTTACCTGGCACTATTTTCAAAGGTTTAATTCTAAATTACAGATTTCCTTTTAGAAAGGAGACAGTCCCAATTTGCGAAAGGAGATGATGTACAGTCTAAGAAGCAAATGCTGGCTTGAGAATTTCTGTTTTAGTTTGTAAAATCTGTGCATAAAAATGAACATCTATGGAAAGGCTCCCAGTTTTTGTATTAGATGAGGCTTTGTTGGATTGCAAAAAAAAAAAAAAAAAAAAAAAAATGTTTTTGTTTTGTGTTTAAATTTGGAAATTTTGTAATCAAATTATTCGGTTGTTTGAGACCCGAGAA